>JACXGJ010003139.1:0-56941 GCA_016801105.1 Esox niger | reverse complement strand
ACACACACACACACACACACACACACACACACACACACACACACACACACACACACACACACACACACACACACACACGTCACAATTTCCCCTAATTATTTAACTAATGGTTACTGTAAAAGTACACATTTCAGCAACCACGTACAAGGCAAACATGCACTTGCATTATTCACAAACTATTGACTGAGGGTGACTACATGTTGTCAGTAGTAAATTATGCGAATGTAACAACTAAAATATGTCTCCATACAGACGAATGGGTTAAAATGCTAACATTTAGCTAGCTTGGTACTTTTGCCAATAAACGTTGCGTAATGTACCAGATAATCCTATTGGTCCTACGTCCTTTATTCAATATAAAAATGATTACAGGGCAATGCGTTGAAGTTAAAAAAAATATCAAAAGTAACAAACCTGCATTTTATTAACCGTTCAAAGACGCAGATACCACACCACTTCTTCCCAGACACGGAAATAGAAGGACCTTCCCGAATATTCTTCCGTGGTACAACAAGTTCTTTAAATTTTACAACACGTAAATACTTGTCAGTTACCTCAAATGGAAAACTATTCTAAACTGATTAATTTAAAAAAATGTGTAAATTATGTTGTGTCAGCTAGTATTTTTTAAAATTATTATAATACAATTATTATCACACAAAAACTAAGTCAAGAAATCCAAGGGACAATAATAAAAGATGCACTAATATCCTGTTTGGGTCTCCAATATGTCTATATAAGGAGTGGGAATTCTACATTCCGTTTGTAGCAGCTGAGAAAGACAGCTGCACCTGAAAAATCACGCTGCTGTCAAGCTCATGTGGTGTGTTGCCGAGATCCAAAACCTCTCTAGGTGTTTGTATGTCTGGATGTGCTTCTGTACATGTATACTATTCTTATATTGTGTGTGTTCAAAGAGGTGTTCGTGTAGAAATGTATTTATTGCATGCATAGAATACTTTTTAAACAGTGCAGTCTTCATAATTAAGCCAATACTAAAGTCTAGCTTAATGTATGTAGCCTGTCCTTTGTGTAAATGGCTAACTTAAGTAATCAATCTTGATGTATTTTTATTTACCTTTTTAATGTGACATGTTGACACGCTGCTCTAAAAAAATGACTTTGCATTATTGTTCATCAATATATTTGGTATGAAAAAAATATTTTTTAAAGAATATACAAACACTACACACATTTGCTTTCAACAATTGTTCACACGGTCATCTCGCTCGAAATTAGTTGCCTATTAGTTGCCGACTGATGATAATAAATGAAACAAAGTGGATTTGTTATAATAGATAATCATAGAACATCGCCGGGGGCAATTTTGCATGGACCAACTATGTTTACAATCTTAATAAATTACCAAAAATAGTTTTCATAACGAACCGTTTCATGTTTTTCCAATAATACTTGAGAACCAATCACAAAAGGCCAGGGAAATTCGCTTTAGCCGGAACTATGGGAAGGAAAGGTTGGGTTAAATGCGGAAATAAGACGCTCGCTGGTTAGTAGCAATCGGGAGAAACATATGAGCAGGAGACGCCTGCGATCTGGAGCAGCGTTTGAGATGAGTCATAAAGGATTTTGTAAATCACCTATACGCTCGCGCATGGATCTGTTGAAGAAATGTGCCTTCTATCAATAACAAAAGAACGGCAATCTTTTTTTTTCTGTGTTCGTCCCTTGATATTTGTCAATCACTTGTTTTGAAAGAATGTGGCTGAATCCAGAAGAAGTTTTGCTGAAAAACGCGCTGAAGCTTTGGGTAACCGAAAAATCGAACGATTTCTTTCTTTTGCAGCGTAGAAGAGGGCATGGGGATTCAGGGGGAAAATTCACAGGTAATAATACGCCCCCTCCCATTTTTATCAGATGTTTATCTAATTTGAGCAGATTTAGCATGTTAATACCTGGATAAACCTCTCTATGCAGTATACAATTGCAGCACAGTTAAAACTAAATGTTTCAACTTGCTGTAGTATAGTTCTGTCACAAGTTGGGCTGTGACTTTTTAGACAGCATTATATGGAAAAAATAATTTCACCATATTTGGGTTAAACAAAATCAGTGATTAATTTTCAATAATCCGCGCCGAGTTGATATCGTAAAAACATCTTAATATATAGTATAGTATTTTTTGTTTCTTTCTTTCATGTTTTTGTCGCTTTAATTTCCAATGTTTATCTGATTTATAAACCATGATAAGGTGCCCAACCTGGTCTTGTTTTGTCTTCATTGAGGCTTTTCAACAGAAGGGAATGGAGGATAGTGAGTACACAACTCAATAAAAAGAACACAATGAAAAAGTTTACAGTAGGCCTGTTTGTTTGTTGCCATGGTTTCCAATGTCAGTATGAGGGGTGAAAGGTCAGTCAGGCCCTAATGGGATTAGTTCTTATTAAACCAAACCACACCAATTTGTATTGAAATGTTTTACTATGAGAGAACAAGGACAGCACTCAATGAAAAGATCAAATAAGTTATTCCTATTTTACAGAGAACACTTTCCTATCATGGAACGGTCATGTCAGGTTTCTTTTCTCTAGACCTTAGAGCACATTGTACATTTCCGTTCTCAGCAAACATTCAAACTTAGTAAAACACATTGATGGAGAACCGGTGATTTATAGTAGTTTACATTGAGCCCTACAATTGTTAAGCCCTGTCAGTTAAGTGGTTAGGTGATAAATAGTAGTGTTTCAGCAGAGGGTTATTTGCTGGCAGTTCAGTTTGTGTTGCTTCTCTTTTGTGGTTGGGTGGGAGTGGGAATGCCAAACATTGGATACTGATCTCACACAGCAGACATTGAATGCAGTACAGCCTAATTATGCCCTGTTTTGCCTGCTGAGGGCTACTTACACATTTAATTGGCCAAATCATTAACAGGCTGTTCTTGCTAATTCAATTGTTTTTGTAGTTAAGGGACGTCATGTGCCGTGGTGAGAACCGTTAGACACACTGATCGCCTGTTCTATTGCTTAATGCCCCATTCTGTCAAATTGCTGTGTACAACCGAGGAACATCAGAATTAAAATGAGCTGAGGGATAGTGGTTATGGGTTTGGTAGAAAATCATGATCCTGATTAGCATTGTGGTTAAAGAGAGGCTATGATGATAAGTGTAGGCATTGTTATGTTACTTTAGGGTGTTATTGAGCTAATCCTTTTCTATTAGATAATTCACTGAATGTTTAAGTTGTCCCTTAATGCTGGTTTTGAGGTCAGTGTAGCCTCTCCAAACCTAATAGTTTGGCAATTTCAGTGTTATGGACATAAGATTTGCATACAAAATCACAGCTTTGATGTCTCAGTGTGGAAAAATGCCCAAAGGAGAGCGTAAACCCTAACAAATGAACTATACATTACCATGTTGGGGAAATTTGGATGTTTTATGGAGGTTACATTTAATAGACAAGCTGTTTTAGGTGAACCGAATATACGGTGCCTTGCAAAAGTACTCAGACCCTGACTGATATTAACATATTACTGAATTACAAATGGTACATTACATTGTTTTGGTATTCATTTTTAACTCTGAAACTCAAAGTGAGTTATTGTACAGTGACATTTGGTTTTAAGTTGGGAATATTTTAAGAAAAAATACATATATTACTTGTAAATATATTCAACAACCAAACATTAGTATTTGGTTGAGATACTTGGTAGCACACTATAGCACTCTAGGATTTGGCCAAAAACATCTATGACCTCAGACTCCTGCTTTCTGGCAAACTCCATTAATTCACTGAATTGACATGCTCTGCATTTTCCTAAAAAACCCTGGTAAATTGAAGTCTGCATTCTGAACCTTTAGGAAAAAAAGATGCTCTGGTTAACCTTTAAGTAGAATTGCCAGTTATAAATGTGTTTGGTGTTGATTGGCATTGAAAGCTGAGGGTAGTGTTGACTGTTTAATCAGACTAATCCATCTTTTCGGAATCCATTCGGATCCAACACCCAACTGAATGTAGATCGTTTACTGAAAACATTTATATTTAAACATACTTTTTTGTTGGCTGTGCAGTTGCTCCTTATTTTGGTCATTATTTGACAAAGAAATCATAAAGTATCATTTATTTCCTGAACTTGTTAGAGAGACACTACTACTGTTCTTCAACTGCAGATCAGCTGGCGAAACCATGTAAACCCTTGCATGAGACCTCCACTAAACAAAACATTTGGTAACACTGAGACCTGTCCAGTGAGCCCAGTGAACTGGCATCACAACCAAGAAATTTGAAAACAAATAGAAAATAGTATACATACAAACACAATACACATTAACAAAAATATTAGCTTTGTCATCATGAAGATTGCAAATCAACCACTTAAAAAGCCCTAGTGGCACCAGCACATCCATCTGTAAAGTAGCCTGCTATTTCTTCCACAAATAAGGATAAAAAATCCAAGGCTACTGCCCAACTCTGTAGGAACATCAATTTAGAATTATTTTATAATATCAGTGTTATTTATGTAAATTGTGATCATTGGATAATATATAAATGTATTTTATTCAACATTTGGCCGTTTTGAATTAATTACTGTAAAATTTACACTCAAGTGAGAAAATGACACATTTGTATTTGAAAGCGGCATGGGGTAGTGTAGTGTTGCTTCTTCTGCCGACTTGCCGACTTTTGTTTGACTGTCAACTATAGTGTTAGGGCTTGTTAGTGTTTTCAAATCAACAGTCTGTACTATTAGCCCATTGATATTGTGGAACAATTTACAGCAATGAACAGCAGTTGTGTGGAGTTTCTGTTATGTATTCAGATCATGCGGCCATAATGAGATTATTATTCAGTTAATTTTGCGCAATTATGTCCAGTGCCTTTTGCACTGCCTTTAGTCTGCATTGCCTGTGGTCTTCAGTGCATGTCTTCTTCTGCTTGGCACCTCACTGTGAAATCTCTGAGTCCGTAATAGACATGGTAATGACTTTAGCCTTCTGGTGTAATGGGCAGTAGGGACCTTTGGGTCCCAGATCAACAATTTGCCCACCGTCCTGTTCAACGGTCATTCAACTAATGATAACGATCGAGTGTTGTAGAATAAAACGTATAACTTACAGCCTTGTGGGTGTAGTTTTGTCTCACCATAAATATGCTTAGCATATTTCAATACAGGTAGTAAGGGTTAGAGAAATGGGGCCTCTCTTAACCCTGTATCTCATTGAGGTCTATGTCATTATCAGTTGGTCTTTCTCAGTCATTTCCAGTCTGTTTCAGTGTGTAAATGGGCTGTCTGGTTTGTTTAGGTCTTCTGGTTGGAGCTCTGGACACCGTGTTGGACTCCAATGCTCGCGTCACACCATTCCGTATCCTGCTACAGGTGCCTGGCTCACAGGTTAGCTGGGCCATAGCTTGTGGTAAGCTCTCTGACAACGCTTATTTACTTGCTCTCTAATTCTAATTGGCCTGTTTCTAGGTCCTTGCTTCTGCTCTCTCTCTGCCTCTTCCTCTCTCTGTACATTTCTCAAGTGTGTGTGTGTGTGTGTTATTTAGGTGCTGCTGTTGAGGAAATGAACAGACATTGGGACTGGCTGGTCCAGAACCTACTTCACTCTCTTTCAGTATTTGAGAACAAGGAGGATGTCGCCAGCTTTGTCAAGGGGAAAGTTAAGGTAATGTACTGTTAAATAAGACCGATTACTATACACTGTAAATGGTATGTATTCAAGTCTAACAAGAACCACAGTTTTCATCTCTCTGACATGTTGCTCACTCTCGCTCTCTCCCCTTTGCTATTCCTTTTTAACTTGCTGTCAACCACTGTTCTTATTGTCTCTTCCTCTTTTCTATTTCACTTCGCATTTATGTCTCCTCCCCAGGGTTTAATTGCAGAGGAGGTGAGGGGAAGGCAGGCAGCTCAGGAGGAGGACCCGGAGAAGTTCCGGGGCTCGCTACTTAAGTTTGAGTTGCGTTTTGGCCTGCCTTCCTCTGAGAAACTAGTCACCACCTACTCCTGCTGTTGCTGGAAGGGCCGGGTTCCTCGGCAGGGCTGGCTCTACCTCAGCATCAACCATATGGCCTTTTACTCGTTCCTGCTGGGCAAGGAAGGTCTTTACCTTTAAAATGATCCCTTAACTTCCAACAGAGAATAGCCTGCCTGGTGTGAAATGGTTTTCTGTTAATTTGCAACCTCTGTTTTACGGTTATTCACATGACCTGTTAATGTCTGTCTGAACTTTGACAAACGTTCAGCAGTTAACATTGTGACCTTTTTGTTAACCCCTTCAAATCCCTCAATGACTTTTAAACCGGACCCTGACCTTTGACCTCTTTCCCTCAGTGAAGTTTGTGATCCCGTGGGCGGAGGTGACGAGGCTGGAGCGGGTCTCCACGGGCCTCATGACTGACATGGTGCGCGTGACGACGCGACAGCGGCAGCGCGACTTCTCCATGTTCCTGAGCCTGGATGAGGCTTTCAGGGTTATGTGTCAACTGGCTGACATTGCCCTGCGACGCCTCCTGGACAGTGGAGGCTTAGAGCTGGACAGAGAACTCCAGAAGACCTCCAGCGTCACTAAGAGGTCAGAGAGGGTCAATAAATACATTAAAGTAAATTAAACAGTATTGTATAGGAGGGCAGGGGATTTACATCCCCATAGTTCAGCTGATCAACCTTTTAAGCTGGTTGGTAATTTTAATCATGTATTTTAGACAGAAGCCGTGCTGATCTCATTCTAAGCCAGAAGCTAGCGTCACAACTGGACTTTGCCCATATGCTTTACAGGCATTGCAGCAAAACAGTGTATTGTGTTACAACCTTTGGGGAAAGAAGCATATTCCTTTCCTGTGTTCCTTTGCAATGCCTGTGTTACTGGTATGACTGGCCTCGGAACAGTTGGGACCCCTAGCGATGTCCTAAGGGGAGGCTAGTGTGTAGGGACAGGGCTGGCTCTGCTGGTAGCTTCTGGAAAATACAGCGTTTTCTGTTGGAGGCGTTAGTTCCACGGTCTTTGAACTGTATCCTGTGGTAATGCATCAGAAATGTGGTAGTGTTTATTTCATATTACGCTGTTGGACATTTGTGTCAGGCCTTGGAACTTAAATGGCAAAGAGAAAACAAGGTGCAATTTTTATAAAAAATACAGGCCTCAAACAAATTCACAGATTAAACAGCTATTGCTTCAATTACATCCAGTCCCTGATACTATTTAGTACAACATGTGGATAGGTGGAATTATCCAGTCAAAAAACTGTAATTTTGAACCTGGTTACAATAATTTTAAACATTACATTGAGCTCAGTTTAGATAGCTGAACAACAACTACAGCCTTATAAACTTGTGTAATGCATACATTGTTATTTTCAAGTCCTTTGTTCCTTTTATGACCGTCCCCCATAAATGTTTTCATCAATCAGCACTGCTTTGTTTATTTCAATGTTAAAAACCTGTATTCTCACGTATAACATTGAATCAAATCATCTGTCTGCACTGAGTTTATGTTACACTTTGAATGATGAAATACCACATCACATGTTATTATTATTATTTCCATTCATTAAAAGAAATATTAGGAGCCAGCATCTGCTCTCACACTCCTAAAGGTTTATTGCTGCCATGAATTTAAATAAAAAAATTGCTGTAACTTAAATAAATAATAAATAAATAAAACATTTATAAAAGAATATCTTAAAGACAATCCCTAAATTACAGGCTGGCTTATAAAAAATATTTTAGAATCATGCCTGGCTGCTTCCAAATGTTGATGTAACATGGAAAATGCCTTGCCAGTAGTCGTAATGGTGGTAAAACGCTACTGAACATGTCAGTTGTCACTGTGTCTACATATCTGTTCCATCTCTATTGGTTGCTACATCTACAAGACTTTATGGGTAAAACTACGGTATTCAGCGGTAAAGATGTTTCTCAAATGCTGAACTGAAGCATTCGGGTGTTATTTATTTGCTAACTCACATTCAAGCCTTGCAAATGTTGCCGGTACCACTAATCATTCAGACTTGTGAACTAATCTAGATAACACCTCACCCTTACAGGAAGTGAAAGAGGGTCCTACCTAAATCGCACTGACCAAAATAGACCGCCTGTATCTCACTGTATTTAAGCAGTACTTCGTCATTGGCTGTCAGTCTCTCTTGGAGGGGAATTCCTATTCTACAGAACAGTTCACTGTCATCTTCGTCCCCCCATCTGAGTATATCCTACTATTCCTCCCTCAGGGTTCTGGAGGAGCAGGCGCTGAGGGCGTATGTCCTGGCTCTTTTCAGGCTCCCACGAGGCGAACGTCTTCAGGAGGCGGCGCTGTGTTCGATGTGGACGCCGCACGCCCGCTGCCACACGCCCGGGACACTTTACGCCACAGACCGTTACCTGTGTTTCTCCAGCCGAGACGAGGGCCGCTGTAGCGTTCTCATCCCTCTCTCAGAGGCGGGTGCAGTAACACACTGCTTGGCCTGGTTTTTGAATTGTGGAACATCTCCAACGAAATGTCCCCATACTGTATAGATACGACAGATCATTTAGCCGTAATCAGCTTTGTGGTAGAGGTAGTGTATGTTACGGACGCATTTTTGGACACAGCTTTTCAAACAGTCTGTGTTGACTCTGAAACTCTGCTGGTTAAAGAGTAACACTGGTGGAATGGGGCTATTTGTAACGTCACAGCTTTATATGTAAGCTGGAGCTCTACATTTAAAAAAGTGTCCGTTTTGTGTCTGTGTATATAGAGCACTTAAAAGCTATTAATCCGTGTAATTACTGCAATATGTTTGCGTGGTTGACGTCCAACACCTGTTTCCTGTTATGACATCAGGTGATCTCTGTAGAGAAGGCAGAGAGCACTAGTGTACTGCCCTGCCCAGTGATCCTCAGTGTGAGGAGTAAGAAAGCCTTCCAGCTGATTGAGCTGCAGGACAGAGAAAGCCTGGTGGACAGCCTGACGACACGCCTCAGATCCTTGCAGTGGAGACACTCCACGTTCCGCGGCAGGAAATCTCTGGTATGCTCCAGCGCCGCACCCTGCCAGTCTGGTTCCAATTGCACACAATATTCCATTGTGGTGCCCGACAGAAGATTAAAAAGAATCTGTGCATCTCCAGGCCTCCTCGTCTCCTTACTACACTTTCTGCTATGACACAAAGTACTGTGATGGAGAGGAGATTGAGGAGAGACCACTACGCCACACTGTGAACACAGAGGCACTGATGGCATGCTATCAGCCCTCTGAACCTGACCCAAATAACTGTACCTCAGTGAGTATAGAAACTACTGCTCTACCTGTTTATGAACTGTGTTTGGATAGTTAATGGCATCATGGGGATGCCTGCAGCCATTTTATGACTGCAATGAACAATGTGTTTGAAAGCTTGATGTTTAGCGTTGTGAATTAGGACTGGTTTTGTGTTTAACTGCACTGCCAGTTTGTCATTGAAGCAACTGCTTTACATAGGCTCACTCTCAGATCGAGAAACCAGGGTTTGCTAAATGTGAGACTTCTGAGTAATAATCTCTTGATTATTTACACATTCGTCCCTGTTCTGCCCCTGGCTGTCGCCCTAGGGAACTCTTAACTTCCTTTAAAAACAGCCAAGGCTGCTGTGGTTAGAGTTGTTTCCTGAAAAGAGAGTTTCCATTGTAAAGATGTAGTTATTTTGTTGTTTAGAAACTTATGTCTTAAGATAATAACTTTTTTAATCTGTCCCTATAAGTTCAGCCCTGTTACATGAACTAGACTCTCATTTAAGTGAAAATATGACTGTCCACCTTGGGTGTTACATCAACCCTGTTACATTGTTTGGCACTTAATAGAAATGTGTTACAATCTATACATTTAAATGGAGTTGAATGTGGGAGTTTTATTACAGAAGTAACAGATTTTGTGATTTTTGTTGTTGTTAGTTAAACTTTTCAGTAGGCAGCCAGTTGGTGAAACAAACCATGAGTATTGATAATGTGCTTTATAGTACAGTACTCTGGTAGTTGAAGGGAACAGTGTCACTTACCAGAGGTGTGTGTGTGTGTGTGTGTGTGTGTGTGTGTGTGTGTGTGTGTGTGTGTGTGTGTGTGTGTGTGTGTGTGTGTGTGTGTGTGTGTGTGTGTGTGTGTGTGTGTGTGTGTGTTTATCATGTAGACCATGGAGCAAATAAAAGAGCGTCTGTGGGAGGACCACTTCTCGGAGTATGGTCGAGGCATCCATATGTTCCGCACAGACAAAATCCAGAAGCTGGTTGCAATGGGGATACCAGAGTCTTTAAGGGGAGAGCTATGGATGTCCTTCTCTGGTAAGGCTGGTTACTATAACAACAGAGCAGATCTTCAGTGCTGAGGTTATGTTTATTGTAGCAGACCCCATCTTTAGTGCTGAGGTTATGTTTAGGGTAACAGACTCCATCTTCAGTGCTGAGGTTATGTTTATGGTAACAGACTCCATCTTTAGTGCTGAGGTTATGTTTAGGGTAACAGACTCCATCTTTAGTGCTGAGGTTATGTTTAGGGTGGCGATAAAAAGCCTTGTTCTTGCTTCTGCTCTAGGGTCTTTCAGTTCTTTGAAATCGTGGTTTGTGCCGTTTTGGCTCGGAGTCTGGGGAATGTATTTTCTTTACCAGGCAAGCATTTCCCTTTTGTTCAAAATATAGGTCTTCAAGCAGTGTTGTACAGTCTTCTCAAAATTGTTAACCATCAGAGTTTTATGTAATGTGGAATCCAGAGCAGTCGAATTTAGTGGGCATAAGAATAGCTCCTGACCTCATCTCCAATGAAAACAAGCAAGTAGCTTACGCACACTACACAAGAAACACACAGTGACTCCACCTCTTACTGGGATAGAACAGAACAGGCTATTTAATTTGGCCCCATATCAAACCGTCCTAGGTCTCCTTTTTTCCCGTGCAAGGATCTGAAGACGCTCTTTGATATCCTTGAGGAGTCAACCAAATGCAAGAGCTATTTTCTTTTTGTCCCAACAAGCCTTGTTGTTTTGTAACCCCGACCTTTTTTGTTTGCATATCTGAAGGAACTTAATAGGTAACATCTTTGACTTATTATCCACAAATGCAGGAGATGAAACGCTACAGAAAGTTGTCCCACCAGGCCTTGATGCACAGTGGTGTGTAAAGGATACAAAAACATTCAGATTCTCTGTATTTTTGCATGCTTGATGATGGAATTTCAGATCTGCAACCACTTCATTGGTTAAGTGGAAGAAATCTATACATAGTAGCAGGGCAACAGACGAGCAAGTGTATGTATCGGAATGGCTGAAAAGCAACAAATAAAATGGAAAATATAATCTAGTGAATGTGCACACACCTGTATTACCTTCTCATTTTGACGACACTGCTGGTTCTCAAGCTTTTTAAGTTGAACAGCTACAAAATGTGGTGAATCGAAGAGATAATAGGTTTCTTAAAATATATTTGTACTATTGGTTTACTACTAAGGTGTTGGTTCAATGTTTCGAGTAGTTTGTTCTCATTGGCTTCCTAAATAAGTGGTGTGTGAATAGTCTGTGAACATCATGTGAAGAATTGAGCCAATCCAAAATGCCTTCCCACTGTTGCTGTGTAACATGACCTGCCAGTTCCTCTGGTATTGTAGATGCATCTTCAGAGTTGGCATCCAACCCAAACTACTACTCAGGGCTTGTGGCTGAGTCAATGGGACATAGCAGTCTGGCCACAGAGGAGATTGAGAGAGACCTGCACCGCTCTCTGCCCGACCATCCCGCCTTCCAGAATGTCACAGGGATCGCAGCACTTCGCCGCGTCCTCACAGCATATGCCCACCGCAACCCCAAAATTGGCTACTGCCAGGTGCATTTCCCGCTGTCATACCATGGACCAACGCGACGTGTGCACGTATGTTTACATTCCACTGTATAACCGACTTCCTGTCTCTTTCTAGTCCATGAATATCCTGGCGTCTGTGCTACTATTGTACACTAAAGAGGAGGAGGCCTTCTGGCTGCTGGTAACAGTCTGTGAGAGGATGCTGCCCGATTACTTCAACCGCAGAGTCATAGGTAAGGGGGTCAAACTCGGATTGTTCTAGTTAGTACTACATAACAGTACTTTCAAAGATACAGTGGAATATAAGTAGACATTTGCCAGTAGAGCTGTTGTGTTTTTTTGGGTAGAGTTGTTTCTGTCTGTATTCATTCTCTGACTGAAAACTGAACTAACACTAGCCAAAGGCTTTTTTTAGCCAGTGTGAAGTGTACACACAAGTTCATTTCCTGCACTTTCTGTGTCTTTATTTATGGCACATGTGAATTGCATTGAATTTCACTTCCTCTTCCTTTACCTGTTCTGTCTCAACAAGGTTCTGGCCTGTACTGCTTTGAAACTGCAGCTGTTTACTTATTCTTAGTAGAATCTATAATTGGTTTATCTCCAGACAACTTCCTAGTTCACTTATCTTGCAAAATGACGTGACATCCAGTCCTCTTTATGCTATGCTAAACTATCATTAACACGATATTCTCGATATTCATGTGTGTTTGTGTTTGTGTTTGCAGGGGCTCAGGTGGACCAGTCTGTGTTTGAGGAGCTTATCCGGGAGCGTCTTCCAGAGCTGGCCGAGCACATTCCCGACCTCTCCCCCCTCTCTACCATCTCCCTGTCCTGGTTTCTTACACTCTTCCTCAGCGTGCTTCCCTTTCGGAGTGCCATCTGTGTGGTCGACTGTTTCTTCTTCCACGGCACCAAAGCCATCTTCCAGCTCGGTCTGGCTGTGCTGGAGGCTAACGCGGCAGCGCTGTGTTCTAGCATGGATGACGGCCAAGCCCTCATGGTTCTCACTGGGTGATGCTCCACTAGAAGATTCTGCACACACACAGGCACTGCGTATACTTGATTAACCCATATGGGATGAATGTTTCATCTGTTATAAATTCTTTTGTGTTTGCAGTTTTCTGGACCAGGTGAGGTATGATGAAGATCCTTCCACCGCAGCCTCTCAGCCGCCCTCGTCTCTGAGTGGGGAGGAGGGTATCCCACCTGTGGAACAACACACCTCGATCACTGACCTCATCACCAACTCCTATGAGGTGAGACTGTGCTGCAGTAACCACCGCCACACCACAAGCGCAGCGGTGAGTGTTTACAGGTGATATTTCATCTTGTTGTGCTGACAGAAATTTGGAGACCTGACTGTGAAGCAGATAGAGAGTTTGCGTTGCAGACACCGGATCCAGGTTCTTCAAGCGCACGAGGACACCACTAAGGAGAATGCGGTGGGTCACGCGGACTTTAAATATACTATGACCACAGGTTTGAATACACTTCCTCTATAACCTCCTTCGATCCTTCCCCTCTCCCTCTGTAGCTCAGGGTGGTGACCCCAGATGTCTCCTTCTCCCCTGAAAATCTGTCAGACATCTACGACCTCTTCAAAGTACTTCAGCTAAATTGACTGCACCATATTTTATCTCCCAAAATAAATCAAATGCCATGTCACAATTATAACTGACATCCTCAACATAAGGTCCAAAATAGATTTCTCCTGCCTACAGACCGAGCACTTCATTAGCCTTTACTGGGGTGAGGGGAGCACCGCAGTGGCTCTCCAGACTCATGACCCAAGCAGACCCTATGTGGACCAGTACAGAGTGGACCGGGCTCAGTTTAAGAGCCTGTACGTGCTGCTCGTTCCCTGGCTGTGTGGCCTCCACACTGACACTGTGGCACACCGGACCTTTACTCTACTGGACCAGGACAGAGATTCATTCATCACCTTCAAAGAGTTTGTAGGGTGGCTGGGTATGTGTGTGAGTGAAGCGAGTAGGGAGAGTCAATTTGCACAGCGAGTTTCTCTGAGTGACCTTGCAAGTGTTCAACAGTAAACACTTTCTATGCTAGCATGCATAGTTTCCCTGGAAAGCCATATCAGTTATAAACATTGGAAACCTGCCCGCTATGCTTTTACTGGCATCTGGAATTCAGCCCACAAAGCTTTTATGATGGCAATCGATATGCAACCATGGCTCCTAGGAGGAGCTGTAGTTTAGAGTACAGTAGAGGCCTGAACTAGAGGATGATGTATTAGGTTTGATAAGTTGTATACAAAACAGGCTCCACCTGTGGTTATAAGACAGTACAGATGCTAACAATTTTCTCACACAACTTGGCGTGTGGGTGTTTTGATGATTGTTATGTGTCTATCAGATACACTGTACTGCAAGGAACTAAATGAGAAGATCAGACTTCTGTATTGTTTGCACATACCTCCAGGTCAGTCTAAATCCTTCCTATGCAGCGTTTTATACGCATGGATTTCAGCTGGACATGTAGCTTTAGCTAGAGGTTTGTTAACATTCTAATCTGTCTCTGTGTAGCTCTGACTGACACTGAGGATGATCAGTCTCCCTTAAAGAGCCCGCTGCTGTCCACCACAAGACCACTCCATTTACAGCTGCCTGTTGGTAAGGATTTACAACCCCAGCCTGTTCACTTGAGATTATCACTTGATGTAGCTCCTGACATGAGTTCATGTTTAAGGGGAGATGAAAACCTACCAAGAGCAGTTAAAGCAGATGCTGAAGGACCTGGCTAAAGAGAGGGCTAACGTGGAAAAACCTTTACCTTTAATGAACCAGGTACATGAAATAAAAGAAACCAATGGTCCGTTAATTCACTAAAAGGTGATTTGCTGCAATATAATTCACTTTTGTTGTTTTCCACAGAGAGAGTTCATACAGTTTTGCAAGACCCTCTACAGCATGTTCCACGGCAATCCAGACGAGAATGAGCTCTTCCAGGCCATCGCCACGGTGACCAGCCTGGTGCTGCAGATCGGTGAGGTCGGCCATCGCAGCCGCTGCTTGGGTTCAGAGGTCAGTAGCGATGGCGGCACCGAAGACGAGGTAGAGGACAATCACAGGGAGGAGAGTCGAGATCAGCCCGTCTTCAGTACCAAAGGAGAGGGGACCGAGAGGAGTGTAGGCTCGGAGAATCAGAGCGAGTGGACGGTCAGCTATGCTCAGATTCTAGCCTCTCTCCTCACAGAACAGCAGCTGGTCAACTTCTTTGAGAAACCAATGGACCTGTCAGCAAAGGTTGCTGAGGCGAAGCTGAAACAGTACCATGAAAGAGCCGGGCTACTTATGCTCCAGGAAGGGACCAGATGATTAACTAGACCAAGAAAATATTGTTTGACCCAGTACTGGGTTTCCAATCCACAGTTGCTTATATAGAAGCCATGCACTTTTGTCACTAATAAGTTCTCCTCAGTCCTCCAAGGCAGTGTGGGATCAAGAGTCCATACATGCCTGTATGAGTCATCTGTCTGTCAAACCAGTACTGTGGATGTGTAGGTCTTCTGATTTAACTGGAGATGTGGCCTTTTCTTTGTTTAGAGGTTAAATCAAAACCAAAGGCTGTTGAGACATGTACTGATCTACCAAAGCCACAGGTAAGGGAGACATGCATTATAATCAATGAAGGTTACATGACAAATCAGTCAAACATACTGTGACAATGTTCCAATTAAATGCACTACAACTCCACGAAAAGGGATTTACATTTTCTACATTGCCGACTATACATTTTAATTTTGCATCGCCGTTGTCTTTTTGGTGGGAACAATATGCCCGGTTTTATTGGCATTTTTTTTTTCACTTGGCTGGTAATGCACAGCCTAATAGGATTTAGTTTAAATCAAGTAGATTGTACAAGCATTTCTGTCCCACTTATTTTACATGCCTACAGATAAGTAGTCAACAAGGTTTTAAAAAGCTTATAGTGAAATTGTATTTACTGTCAGTGGTTTGACCTGGAGAAACGGACATTGGAATCTTGCCTTTGTTGTGCACCTGTGTACTGTGTTATTGTCTGGTATGAACTCTGATCCTGGGTGTTCTGAAAGTTTCCGCCCATTATTCTACTAAGCATATACTTGAGCCTTAGAAGCGTGACCAGTATTACACCATCTTAAAATCAGTTGTCTGACATTCAAGTTCTTTTTAAATATAGCTTTTGGTTATTCCAGAATATCACTCCAGCTGACTACAGATGCACTTTATTTTAAATTGCATTTGTACTGCAGACCCCAGTTATGCCTCATTTGTGTGTCAATCTCGTGTCTGCGGCCAAAAAACTAACATTTTGTAAATCATTAAAACCACCTTTGCATTGGATTTGTTTTCTTCAATATATCACATACTGATTCAAAGGAAACTGGATGTGAATCCAGAAGGCATGGAAGGATAATTTTTGCCTCATCTGCTTCACATTCCTCAATTTGATCTATACACCTTTCATGTTATTTGAAACGTAGGATATTGCAAGTCTCATATGAGACAGTCCTGATTTATGCAATGTAGGAATTTTGATACCTGAAAAACGACTATTCTAAAAACCCATTTTGACACTACAGCAACAAGTCTAACACATCAGTCTACCAGTCTTAATTAAGAATTACCATTAAAGCATAATTTCATATAAGAAACATTCACAAACTTACTATAAAATGTACAAATACATTCAACTTCGGCCTTAGTTGCTTATGTTTGTGACCAAACAGAACGCATAATGATATTAGAAAGTCTACTAGATATTTTATATTAACATGCATTGCAAAATCAATGCTTTCATTTTTACATTAACAACATTATTGTAAATCAATACATTCGGCTAGCTAATTTTGTAAGCCACTGAAAATTGTGTAATGCAAAGTTACTGAAGATAAACACTTGGATTAACCAAACAAGGTCTACACAGAATGAACTGCCACAATCCCAGTTAGTGAAAAAACTGATGAAAAGATCCACATTTCTTTTATACATTTATTTAAACATCAGTTACTTAGTTCTCATCCACGTTTACTGTCTGCAGACCTGTAAAGTGAAAATCAGAATTAGTCATCAAGTCTGAAACAAGCAATGAGGAACATAATCAATCTTGCATCAACTGCTGGTAGCTACTTCATTAAGGTGTGCTTCCTACAACTGAATTGCATAGCTAGTACCACCTAGCTTTCTGTAGATGTTCAAACAAGGGGGGAGCAACCTTAAATTAGGACTATTCGCCTCCAGTCCGGAAGGACCAAAACACTTCTGGTTCTCTAATAAGGGACTAAATCAAACCTGACACCAGGTGAGAATTAAATATCTGAAGTGTTTCTTAGCCTTCCAGAGTTGAGTTGCCCTGCAGGCAGCGAATGGCCTAGCAAAAGCAGGGCTTACCTTTGTACGTCGTAACAGGGACATATGTGACAAGGGTGTACAGTTTGTTGGGAGAATCCTCATCTTCATTGCGTTTCCTAGACAGGCGCACACGCATACGGTATGGGACATTCCTAAAATAAAATAAACCAGCAGATATTTAGAGATGTGGGATCAACCTTTACAGGATATCAGCTAAGTGGAAGGCAGTGCAGAAAATAAGATGTACATGCCTGAACAGGTGTAATTAGCCACTTTAACACTACATCAATTGCCAGCCATAACAGGACATCACTGCTCTAAATCCAGCCCTGATGCCTCTTCTGTCATGTGGCTGAAGAGGCATCCACTGGTCTCACTGAAGCTGTGACACTCAGTTGTTTAGATGAGATATTAGATAAGCAAATGACTGGTTGAAGTAGAATGTTTTAAAGAGTTGTGCATTTTGTAATAGGGTGTTGTACACAACAGATAAAAGAGCAGGTTTGTATTTTGGCATATCAGAATTAGCTCAAAAACATGCAAAAGAGAGAGAGAGATATGAATTGACAGAAAAATTCTAATGTTCTATTACTATTTTAACTGAACAATGTGTATCACTTAAAATTAATCAACTGTCTATAGTACAAATTTATCCCCAACATCCATGGAAAATGAATGTGAGGCCCATGAACCATAGTTTCACTGTGGCAGCCATTTTGGCCAGTGCAGTCCATTGCAGAGGAAGCACTGAATTTGACAAAGCTGCACAGACAATTTGTAATGGAACATAGTTGGTTCATATTGTGGTTAGGTGCGTATCATTCCAACACATTCCAGTCACGGCGTTAACCTGTAGTACCGTCAATAGTCACTCAGATGGCACAATCAGCTGATGCTCACAGAACTTTTGGCTGGACACCTTTTCTATTTGGTGGGCCACTCCACATACATGGCCTGATTGAAAATGAGGTTGCATACCTTACACCTTTAGTCCACACAGCCTTGTTCAGGCGAGTGTCGATGCGCACATCAGGGGTTCCCATCTCCTTCATGGCAAACTTGCGGATCTCCTTAAGAGCGCGAGGTGCCCTCCTCTTGAAGGACCTGATGGGACAAAAGAAGCGAGAAGCAAAATGTATTAGATACAATATGTTCAAAGTGGCATCACATTTGTCATAGCAAGCAATAACTAATATCACCAATAAAGAGAAGGAACCCCTTGTGAAATAGCCCATTCCTAAAGACTTAATTCACTCAGCATTGTGGGTTAAGATAATCTGCTAATTGACAAAATCACTGAATGTGAATTTCAGTTCCACAACAAGCAAGCAGCAACGGACAACAATGTAAAACCAGCAGCTGTAATGAAAAGTAGTCCGAACTTGCATGCAACCCTAACGCCAATAACAGCTGCCCGTTCCCATAAGCAACAGCTTCTCAAAGCTAGGCCATTAGCAGACGTTAACTTCGTAGAATCGCCTGCTAATAGCTACTACACATTTTTAGGGTTTGTTTACATAGCTATACATGAACACACAACAAACAGTCAGCACAAAGCTACTGAATTACTGATAAGAATGCTATGGGCCATGTGTTTCATTAGAGATCATAGCAATCCCTGATGCTTCTGGACCTTTTAAGTTTTAGGGTTGTAGTTTATTTAAAGCCGGCACCAGCTGAAGCAAAGGGATGAAAACAAAACTTCACATACACAGCAAGTATTTCACCACGATCCTGGCATCTCTGCACTGGCTTCCGGTCTCATTCCGGATAGAATTAAAAATTCTCCTACCGACCTATTCACTGCTGTTTCATATACATTTAGATTTTTTATTTAATGCACTTTGAGATTCTGAAAAATGTAAATGCTCTACAAATGTACTACATTATTATGTTTAATTATTATTATTATAATAAGAAATATCAACTGCCTAATCGTTTCACATCTACCATTCATTAAACATCTTTCATGGTCTTGCTAAACAAATGAATCAAGATCAGCAATCAAATTGCAGAAGATAATTTCAGCAGCCCACCATAGGCCATTTAAAGACAGTGAATGTTAAAATACACTTAAGAAGCTGTCGGCCAACTGAGGGGGATCTGGGATTCCTTCATGTTTATAGAAAGAAACTGTAACTCCTCCCCATACGCAGACCCCTTCGGACGGACTACTGACCAGCTCAGCCTATAGTCAGACCGTTTCAGAACCACAGAACAAGAGACCAGCTGGCAAGGAATGTTAACAACATGGAAGCAATATCTCCTCATGGATATATGGAAGTAAATACATGTTATCGACACAGAGAAAACGGTTGCCCAAAGTGCAGGTCTCAACCACATTGAGTTGGTTAGCTGGCGAACTGGGAACTTATTAGACTAAGCATGACAAAAAAACAAGAAATGCAGTAAAGAACAAGAAAATGTTTACAGTGTCATTGTTGCCACCCATCTGACTATTCAGAATCAGAACTCAGCCTTCTACCACAGCAATGGTGCGTGTCTTTTAAATGATGTATTCAAAATGTATGTGTTCAAAGAAGGAAGTAAAAGAGACCGCGAGGAATAAAGGAAACTATTCAGCATACCTGGGGAGAATGGTTTTTCCCTTTTGGTACTGGGATGCAACTATTCTCAACTGTATACAGTATATTTTCTATTTAAAAGATTGCTGCTGTTATGAAATATTGCAAGTTTTTCCAAACCGTACTGCAAGAAGGATAATGGAATCAGCTGTTCTCCATAACATCAGCTGTCAACTAAAAAGTAGGGGAAACCATAACACCCCTTACAACGTGTTAGACTGCCATACCCCAAAACAAGTGTACTCACACGCCATGTATGCGCTTATGGATGTTGATTGTGTACTCCCTGGTCACAACCTCGTTGATGGCAGAACGCCCCTTCTTTTTCTCACCGCCCTTCTTGTTAGGCGCCATCTAAAGACAAAATGAACTTTTAATCATGACCGGTTTGCAATTTCTGTAAGACAATGACAACTGCAGTATCCAGTGCTCATTAAGGACAAGACAGAACAGGGCTCATCAGCCAACTGATGTGTCTTCATAGTCACAAGAATGTTAGATAGAACTAGTAGTGATTAGTAGTCTTGGTGGCCATACGTTTGGCTGCCATCTGATGCCAGGCAATTGAGAGAACCAACAAATGATCACTTGCGTTATGACACCAATGCCATTACAGATTAAATGGCTCACTTGTTTAACCAAGTGTAATACGTAAAGTCTGTATCGGTTTCAAGCAGTGAATTACAATCAAAGTAAAGTCGTGACAGAGAAAATGTGGTCCACAGCGTACAAACTAAAGCATTTAGGACAGAATAAAACTGAACGGAGACCTCTGATAAACAAACTGATGGCTATGTGGCAACAGCTTCCATTCAAAATTCAACACAGATGTTATGGGCATATATCACCAATATAACATTGTCTAGGGAGATGATGGTCTCATTTTATAATTAAGTGATTCAAATGTTGGATGATATTTATAACCGGTCTGGATGAACTTGGATAAATAAAACTAGTTTAGCACAACAGTACTCACTCTGCCCGAGAAATGTCGGAAAGGAAGTTGCAAGGGCTCGTGGGTAGTAAAAGCCAATGAAAAAACGGTTAATATCCAGGTCGCAAACTAGATCTTTATCCTATTGCAAGTATTTAGGCAGTGCTTTTTCGAACAAATTATACCGAATACAAAAATGTTTACATGTGTACATGTTGTAGACAATTATTGTTGTACCCACAAAAAAACGATTTACTACTCCCACAATGCTAGTTTTTACGGGGTGGAGTCAAAGGTCAACTCAACGCTCCAATGTTGTGAACGAAGTGGAGACTGATGAGAAATTTGACAGATGAGACAAGCAAACTTTCTCTTTATATGACATTTGTTAGTAATTATATTATTGTTTTTTCGAAAAGTAAGACTGTTACGTACTTTGTTATTTGATCGAGGTCAAATTTGCTTCGCTGTATAACGTAGTTTTACAATGACTTTACTGACAAGCTAGCGCGAGCTAAAATACCGTGCTAACTGGTAGCTAACTGCCCATCGGCATTCCTTCTGTGGAATTAGTGGACATGTAATTCGTTTATTTTTGTATTATGAACGCTAGATACCTGCAATTATAAAGTAATAATTGCAAGGATTGATTTATAATTTGGTCACGTAGCTATAACCTAGCTATCACAACACTGGAACAATGACACTCGCACCGAAAGAGCTCTCTAACCTCTTAGGAATCATATCGGAAGAAGCTTGCACCAATACTTTCGAAAGTTTATCCAGCGCCTTTCATCATTATTTCGCTAAGGCCGAACATTTCCGAGTTGGCTCGGTTTTGGTGATGTTGCTGCAACAGCCGGACCTTCTGCCAAGTTCTGCTCAGCGCCTGACAGCTCTCTACCTCCTTTGGGAGATGTACCGCACAGAGCCCCTGGCCGCGAACCCATTTGCCGCTGTTTTTGCTCACTTGTTGAACCCCTCACCAGTTGGGGAGGAGCAGGAGAAACAGCTCTCTGGTGGGTGTTAAATCAGTTTGTATAGTTTAATGTATTGTCCAGTATTTTCATCGGCAGTGCGTGTTGCTGACACCTGTCCAACTGCTATTCTGATGTCTTTGTTGACAGGGTTTCTCCCACCCATAACACAGCCTGAGAAGTTCTTTCTCTCCCAGCTGATGTTGGCACCTCCAAGGGAACTCTTCAAAAAGACCCCAAGACAAGTGTCCTGTATGGATGTAGGAAATATGCCACAGTCCATAGACATAAGTGGGCTCCAGTTGGCATTGGCAGGTATAGTAGCCTGTTTATGTGGTCTAAAGAATGCTTTTAGAATCTCAAGGATTTTATGAAGAAATATGTTTTGATACAAAACCAGTATTGGGATACCTGTTGTATACTGGGAACGATTAAAAAAAAACATTGGCAGATTTAACTTATTTTGGAAACGACTAATGTTGGAAGAAAACGTGTTGTCATCCAGAGTAATTTATCTCGAGTTGTAAATATTGCAGTGCTTTCTCAAGAGCTCTATATATACACAGCGGGGCTAGATAATGTTAGAATCCCACACATAGAAATGTGCCTGCAATGAGGTGAAACCTCTCAGATTCTCTGCTGTGGTACAACAGTTCTTCTGATTTCCCTCGGTTTCATTTCTAATATCTGTCACTCCTTGACCCTTCAGAGCGCCAGTCGGAGCTACCCACACAGAGTAAGGCCAGCTTTCCCAGTATCCTCAATGACCCGGACCCAGATTCATCCACTTCTGGGTTTGACAGCTCAGTGGCCAATCAGATCACAGAGTCTCTGGTCACTGGACCTCGACCCCCACTAGAGAGTAAGCAGCGCCTTTCGTTAATTACTTTGTTGACAATCTATGTTATGTTTACGTGAACAAAAGTTAACAGTACACAACATATTTGTTAGGAATAATATAGTAAAGTATATAGTACATCCCAAGTATCCCCTAAATCACGCTACATAACCAGCTTGTGACCTCTCTCGCCAGGTCACTTTCGTCCAGAATTCATTCGGCCTCCCCCTCCACTGCACGTGTGTGAGGATGAGCTGGCATGGCTGAACCCCACCGAGCCTGACCACAGCGTGCAGTGGGACCGCTCCATGTGTGTGAAAAACAGCACCGGCGTAGAGATCAAACGCATCATGTCCAAGGCCTTCAAGAGCCCTCTGTCTGCCCAGCAGCAGTCACAGGTGAGTAGACAGGTACACTGTCTACTCCACAAACAGTATTTTCTATATTTCACACATGACCTCCGTTCCCGAATACAGCCTGAATATCTGGCTGAATGTTCCGTTTTCCGATCCTACAGCTCCTGAGTGAGCTGGAGAAAGACCCTAAGCTGGTGTACCACATCGGCCTGACCCCAGCCAAGCTGCCAGACCTGGTGGAGAACAACCCTCTGGTGGCTATCGAGATGCTGCTCAAACTGATGCAGTCCAGCCAGATCACAGAGTACTTCTCTGTTCTAGTCAACATGGACATGTCCCTACACTCCATGGAAGTGGTTAACAGGTGGGTTTTATACAGGTCTTCACTATCAGTGTAGTTAAGTGTTTGTTTTTCTGTTTGTTCATGTATTGTTATGTACTGTGTACACAGGCTGACAACTGCTGTGGACCTCCCACCAGAGTTCATTCACCTCTACATCTCCAACTGTATCTCCACATGTGAACAGATCAAAGACAAGTACATGCAGGTAAGAAGGACTTAGAAAGGGATGGCTCATTACGTCAGCCTGCGTCTTATTTTCTAACTGCTTTTCATATAAAAGGACCCCTGACACTTCTTTCTTGTAATGTTTTATCAGGTCAGTTTTGAACTAGTTACTACTAATGTCCGTCCATGTGCCACTGTGGTAGCCAGCGTTCCAGATGGTGAGAGGTGACTAAAACCTCTCTGTCTCTCTATCTGCAGAACCGCCTGGTGCGTCTGGTGTGTGTGTTCCTGCAGTCTCTGATCCGTAACAAGATCATCAACGTGCAAGATCTGTTTATTGAGGTGCAGGCCTTTTGTATTGAGTTCAGCCGCATACGGGAGGCAGCTGGTCTCTTCCGCCTCCTCAAGACCCTGGATACAGGAGAAAACCCCCCTGAGGCCAAACCTTCCAAATAATGCTCTCATAGTACATAGAGAACATGGTAGTAGCCTGACCTGCCAAATAATGCTCTCAAGGAAGCTAGCCCAGAGGAACTACCCACTAAATAGCGCCCCAGAACTGACATGAGGCTATATAACTACCCAGACAATCCTACCAATACCTGCCTGGAGTCCGGTTTTTAACTTGGTTACAGTTTTCCTCACTTTTCTGGACAAAGATGGACATATTTTGAAAAATAATTTTGAAAGTGTTTTCCTCCCTTTTTTGCTTGTCGGTTTTCTTTGATTAAATGGATATGTAATGAACCATGTGGGTTGTTTGCTTGACCTTTCTACTGAAACTGGTACAGTATACTATACATGGGAATACAGGAAGAGTGGTTTCTGTTTTGAATGTGATCTCTGTATTTTTAAGGGAACTGCATAGTTTCTTACCTGAATAGGTTGTCAGTGCAGAGAAGCTGTAAGGAAACTGGTTAGTGGTCATGCTGATAGAGGTGAAGGGCATGTGTATAATATATGGACGATAAACAAGACCCAGCATTTCTATTATTTTAATACAAAATATTCAGTTTATTTTCTTTTATAATGTTAGCATGAATGCAAAATTGAGTTGATACTGCATTGAAAACCACAGTCAATTACATCAAGTAAAGACATTTATTTGTAAATCATAATGCAAAGAACTGCAAAGACAACCAGAGCAAACACTCTGTCTTGAATGGTGGTCTGTGTTTGATTCGCTTGAATTCTGTTTCAGTTCTCTTTTGTACTGTGAACACAAATCTCTTTGGGTTTGTTTGGCATTATTCTGGTGCCAGGCTTTATCCTACTGTAACCCTATTTCCAGTCTCAGAACTGCTCACATTGTTGTCTCATTAAGAAAATGTGTGCTGTTTTAAGTATGCACAGAAATTCAAAAATATTTGTTGAGGTTTGCAACAAAAAGGTAGGGCTTACTGTTTATTCTGTTGTGGGATTGAAATAGTGTGATAACAGACTACAACATAGAGTACAATATCAATGCTAATTCTAAGAGGGAAATAGCCTACATTTGGTTATACAATTTGCGTCTATAGCATTTCATCTGCAGTTTTTTAGCTCCTCAACCTGCTTCCAAAACTTGACAGTGTTAATGTTACAGTTTAATTAGAAGTATTGCAATCATATCTCTATAGATGTCAAAATATCAGGTTCTGCACAGTGGTGTTATCAGTAGTGGATCGAATGTGTTTTGGGAAATATTGTTTAGTAAAGATGAATTGTGAACACAGGACTTCCACCATAAAATAATTTATGTAAACTGGCAAAATAGGTGAGTACTCATTTAAAGACCAGGGCAGTGTGAGTACAAAGACAACTTATTTTTTTCACCATATAGGTCAATTTTCAGGATTATATATGAAAGTACCCTTAGATGCTGAACTTTCAGATACTGAATATTTGTGGTATATGATCAATATAACAGTATTCTTTTTAGTTTTGGGGTCCTTGACAGCTATACAAAATCTTTATGTGTCATTATAGAAATAGTCTGCAACTAGGGAGCAAGTGTCTTCTTTTCCCTGATTCTGGTTGTTTCTGGGCTGACAACATCTTCAGGAGATGTCTGTGGACATGACCCCTACTACACCCTTTTCATGCCCCGGGCCATGAGGCAGGCGAATACGGTCATCACCATCTTAGGCTTCACCTCAACCAAGTCTTCAGGCAGGGCATACACCCTGGCTCCAATCTTCCTAGCCATGGAGATGGCATACCTGAAAACACGGTGAACACACAGGAATTAGAGCTGACATGGAAGTCATTTGTTCATGTCGACCAGTTTTAGAATGTATATTACCAGCGGATGGTACGTACTTTGCGTTATTGAGCTTCTCCTCTTCAGTCAGGTCCTCCACCTTGATTAGGTCATAGCGAATGGAGCCTGGCTGAATTGCATCAATCAGGTCCAGGACAGGCATACTGGTGGCAATGGACCCATCCTACAGAGGAATACACACTCTGAGGTATTGCTGCTGGGGTTGCCCTAGTTGTTCTTAAAGTATAGCTTTGTAATAATTAATTGATTATCTATTACTTAAAAGATTTGACCATGTTCAGAAGAATATTAAACGTGAAACATCTAGTGCTACCTTGAATCCAGAGATGGTGGCTTTGCCAGCCTCTGTGAGTTTTTCGTTGACCCAGATGACGATGGTGTCGTCATTCACCTTCTGCCCATCGCCAAGCTCCTCTAGAATGTTCAGGGTGTACCTGAGGCAAAGATATGGCTCCTTGTAAGTATATATGTCTTTGGGTGCTTTGGGCCTGCATACATGTTTGTTTTCCTGTTCACATGACCTGAACAGAAATTTTTTTTACACTCTTCTGTTGCATTACCTCCTCATCAGCTGCCACAATAGGGCCTGCGTGAGTTTTCGGTTTCCCTCATTCAGGTCTTGTCCAGCAATGCCCACCAGGGAGAACTTGGCCTCCTTCTTCCCCAGCTCCACTGCATAGTTGCAGTTCTCCAGCTGTCACAGAGAAAAACTTTCAATCAGCTGACATTCAGTAATGAATTGTGATTCCACTGTGGGAGAACTCATTTTGTTCCTAGGCTCACCTTCTTCATGTTGCTGCCCAGTTTGGAGTATGGTGGTTTGTTTACTCGGTCCCAATCCACTGGCACCTTAATCTTCTCATAGAGCTGGAAGATGACCAGAGCATCATCTAGGTCCCTGTAAAGCATGGACACACATTATTTGAGTGTAGTTTCTAGATGATTGAAAATGTTTGGGAATGCTGTTTTCATTGACCTGTACTTACACATAAAGGTGATTGACACGAGGGTTGACCCCTAGGGAATTCATCCAGTTCCTGAAGGTCCTCTCTTCTCTTGTCTCACCTGACAAGGGACAGAGGCCGCATTACACATGGTCTTAGACCGTCTTTAGTGTATATGGTTTCAATTATTCAATCAAGAAGAAGAATTGTAAATTAGGGCCTCAATTCAACCGACTTTTAAGTGCTATGTTTGCTGACATTAACATTCACGGTAAACACAGCAGATGTCAGATCAATTGTAAATTGCCCGAAAATGCTACAGTGCCTGTAACTTGCTTTCAGATAGAAACCAAATCAAGTAGTATTGTCTTGGATGATCCCAACACTGACCCTCAATAGAGCTCCAGTCAATATCCTGGTTTTCAGGCTTCTTTAGGGCAGGGTACTTGTTGAACAGGTTGGCAATGAATGCCAAGTTTAGCTTGGGGTTGCCACGGATCACGTCAGTTGCTGTGACGAACTGCCGACAGCCAAGACGGTCAGCTTGTTCCAGCATGCACTCTGCTCTCTTCAGGTCCTCTTTTTCCTGTAGGGGGAGGAAGGCCGATATTCAACTTCAACCTATGTCTACGATCAAGCACATTGATGATATGGTCAATTTTGCAAAAACCACACCTTTAATCAGGTTAGCTCACATTGATGATATGGTCAATTTTGCAAAAACCACACCTTTAATCGGGTTAGCTAAAACCGAATTAAAATGGCCGATATTTCTGCTGTGAGATGACCGCATACCCTTATTCCTGACATTTCGATGGCAATAGGAGGGATTCCCTCTTCGTCTCCCTTGGGGGCCACTTGGTTCAGGATGTTGTAGTAAGCCTTGGAATCCTGTAAAGCAACACCCAAAAATGAATACAATCACAAATGCAAAAGATGGTCCAAGAACGACTGAGTTGTATTAGGATTTATGTAAGTGATGTAGTGCATGTAACCCACCTTGATGTCAGAGCTGAAGTTGTTGATCTTAGGGCAACCAGCCTCCTCCAGCTGGTAGTTGGCCCAGCGCAGCAGCAGCTCCTCTGGAGACAGCTTCATCAGGTCCTCCAGGCTCTCGCCATCCCTCAGCAGGGCAATCAGAGCTGCACACGCACAGGCACACAAACATCATTTATATACGCTCTGTAGCCAGGTTATTATACACACCTTACATACAGGACTGCCGCTGATTGAATGTTTTTTGTTTTTGCACCATTCTCGGAAAACCCTAAACCAGGGATTTCTCAATGTATGTATTTTTCCTGATTACCTGCTAAGTTAACTGTTGAGAAGTTACACTTTTTAAAATGTGAGTTCTCACAAAGGCGACCTGGAGAAGATCTCATCACCTAGTTTGGGAAACGCCGCTTTAGACTCTGTTGTACTTGAAAAGCAATGGCAGTTTCTGAGATACAAGAACTGGCCCGTCTGTCTCAGATAACAGCATGCTTCAAGCTTCTGACTAACACACTGAAACATTGAACAACATTTTTAACACACATACACACACACCTTCATTTCTGCTGATCTCAATGTCAGCGAACAAGCCAATCTTGATGACCTGCCATAGCAGGCCCAGGACCAGATGCTGCCGGCCTTCCTTCAGGTCCTCTGCTCCGATGTTCACCACATGGCAGCCGATGGCAGACGCAGAGTTCAAAGCCAGATTCAGATTCTCCTGCACAAAGCGTTATAATGGCAGATGTGTATGACAAAATGTATATACACATGGACGATGAAAACCGAGTTGCTAGATTCAGCGAATCTGGAAAAATTACAGTGATGTTTGTAAAAAGGTTACCTGGATGGTAAACGGTGTGAGCTTCTTCTTGTTGATGGTTCTCTCATCGATGGTGTCAGGAACAGACTGGTTGATCATCTTACTACCAGGTGGGGAGATGTGCAGAGTATATATTATAGGAATATATTAATTATATTAGTTATTGGTTGATATCATCAACGTTGCATTTACTAAGTAAGTGAATCAGACCAGGGAGACACTACCATAGAACGATCCCATCTCCGACTGCAGTGAACAAGTCATCAGTGGTGGGGTCCATGGGGAGGACATGTTGGCAGTCTGGATCTTTCTCCAAGGCTTTGTTCACCCAGTTCACAAAGGCCACCTTCTCCTCCTCTGTCGGTGGAGAAATGTGGGTATGGGAATGAACACACTGTACATACTGTACATTTTGAAGTATTTGCATGTATTGGGATATAAATATAACCATGTCGATTCAGAGACATTCCGATGTGAGACTTCAAAAAACCGGACATCACATACTGACGGCTTGTCCCTCACCCACATTTTATCACTGGAGTCATTTTTCATACATTGTCTTTCCTATGCTTCAGTTGGCTGGGACACTTTGACTTCGAGAAGAGCCATACATCGTTTTCTGATACAAAAATCAATGTAATGTATGAAATGCATGTATGAAAATGCATCAAACTTTCTTACTTCAGTCTAACTTGAGAAGTCTCTGGGAAAAAGAAGCTACACGGGGCTACATTCTCAAGGATTGACATACAGAGTGACATTAAGCTAAACGTTTAAGTGCCTATAGGCAATATACGTCTCATAATTTTAGTCTTATAAAAAATATTTTGCTGTTAATTATTTAAATGTTTTACATATGTTTATATGCTTCATTATTACATTTGTATGGTTTTTAATTGTTGTAGTACAGGGCCCTGTGAAAAAGACCTAGATCTCAGTTGACTTCTCTGTGGAAATAAATAGACATAAAAAATTAATAAAACAGGTTGTAGATGGTTCTCAAATCAAATAATAATTATATGTGATATTGGAGAAATACAGTTAAGCCCAACATTTTTATACCTGTGTTGGAGACTGTTTTTAGCCATGACTTGCAGTCGACTAGTAACTGGCTAGAGAACTACTGCTGTTCAGGTGTTCTCAATTTATAGGAGATTAGAATGCCCTCCCATGGTGGAAATTACATGACCATTTTAAACTATATAGAAACTTGCATTTTATAAAACATGTGCATCCATTTCAAGGGGTATGAATAATGTTGGACATGGCATTTTATGGAAAATGGAAAAAAAACAAAGATAGTTACGTTATTCATTTGTATCTCCAGCACAATGTCTTATTGTGTTTTGTCACTTATTTATGTCATTTCCAGCCAGAAGAAACATATCGGTCAAATACAAATTCACTATAGCATGAATACTTTGGGGCTTAACTTTATTGATGTAAAGAGATAGAAAAGTGGATCCATTCTCAGCAAGTTAAACAAGTCGGGACAATCACCTGAGTATGAGTGCTGGGTGCCTGACTGCTCGGACCTTCCTGCTACAGCATAGATACCCTCCTTCTTGTTGATGGCTTTCTTGAAGGTCTTAGCCACCTCTGTGCTCTTCAGTCCATGGACCACCTTAATGGAATGGAGCATTGTGGTAAGATGAGACCATGCATCTCTGGTTTCATGTCAGATTGTATAAACCTAATCTTGGACATCAGATTTCTTTAAAAGCCATTGATTTGGACCTGTTTGCATTGGAACTTACGTTGACAAACTCGTCAAAGGTGACTTTGCCATCATGTAGGTCTCCTGCCTTCATTAGATCCTGGATAATCTCTCTCACTTTATATCCTGGCAATGACAGGTTGGCAGCTTTGAACAGCTCATTGAGTTCATCTGTGCTAATGTGGCCATTGGAGTCAAGATCTGGAAAGTAAAGAGTGATCAAAGGTTACAGAGAACACAGCCAATTTCGATACAGAAATAGTCAAGGATCCGGGATAAGAGTAAAGGGAGTCTATTAAGTCTCTATTCGTTTTCTGTTAATCTAAAGGGGTAATTGGATTGGAGGTTGTTCAGGATATTTCCTTATAATTGTCTCACCGATTGTATCAAAGGCTTCTCTTAGTTCCTGCAATTCATCCTGAGAGATCGGTGCTGGAGCAGCCATCTTGTGAGATCTGAAATCAGTTTAACGTATAAGTTCATTTGTAAAACTATACAATACAATACACATTCAACAAGGAGGAACTAGGACCTTTCTGCAAGTTGTCACTGTGTTTTGGAAACATCCTGCTTTCAGTGAGTTACTTCCTACTTCTGCATAGATGCATGTCTTTACCCCTTAAACATCTGATCTAACCTAGAGCTAGAATTTCCAAGAATGTTTACTACATGTCAATACAATATGATTTATATAAGAAAATAATCTTCTGAACACATATGTTTACATTTTACATTTCTCATGTGCCTTTGGACCAAGGTAGATATTCCAGGCCCAGGTCTCAGTAGAGTATAAGCTGCTATAGTGATAACAGACAGGAAGAATGGCTGCCATTTCACTGTGTGGTTTCAATGAGAACTCTCACACAGTATGAGAGAGATAAAGTCATATTAGACGAAGCTCCACTTTTAGGTCTGGTGCTCTGATCGCCTCAGAGGTGTGAAGTTTGGAGATGAATAAGCTCTCTTTCTGTTGTTACCTTACTCATCATGGAAAAACCTTTACATTTATCAAATAGATGAAGTAGCACAGCTCAAAATGCTCAGAAATGTAACATCTATGAGAACTGGGGTTTGTTCCCTTTCTTCCATGATATTAATGGAGGTCAGAAGCAGAAGTGAGTGTGGTGTCTACACACACCCTGTCTCGAAAAGACAAGCATTGTCAGATTAACTTAGACAATCATTTTTTGGGCAAATAGAGTTCCTTGATTAAAAATCCCTAAAACTAATTTGTCATCATTGACCACGTGGCCTCTGTTACTGAAATCATAAGGGGCCTATATGGAAATAAAACGGCAATATACACAAACATCCATCACAGTAACAGATTTCATATGCAAATATTTTTTCTGTTAACATACAGCTCATTAATTATGTACAAAGTGATACAAAAATAATCAGAACAATGTTATGATCTACTTCCTCAGTTCCTGTACATTTTTGTTAGTACGGGCAAATGTATTTACAGTGTGAATTATTCATTCTAAAATTCTACATTTGATTCTAGAATTATAAAGATATGTTACAAATGTAATTTTATCAAAAGTGATAATTTGGAAAAAAACATCTGAGTTACCAGAAGTCAAAGTTGGCTTTCAAATGTTCGAAAATTTCAGCAGTTGCAGCAAGACTAACCACAAGCCAGCTTACTTCCTGTATAACCGCAGTGAAATGGTTTTCTGTTGCTCTTTGCCACAATGTTCTGCTGATATCTAAACTCTGCTTCAGGCTAAATTACAGACCTGTGTGTAATAATTGTATGCAGCAATCGAATGATAAAGCATGTTATTAGGCTACTACATATGAATGTCTAATACACATGCTGCCCTCTGACTTAGAAAGATCCAGAAAGTATTTACACATGAAGGATCCTTTGTAAACACTTGTGGTTGGAGAGTTAAATAAAAACGTCAACATCATTCAGCTTCACCCTCATCTGAATAAACCTTGCAGATTCATATTTTAATTACTAAAACAGATGGATAGATCTAGCAACTGACACAGAGGACACTAATTTTGACTCACCTTAAGGAGGTCAGTTGACTGGCAGGTCTGTCTTTAAATCTGTGTGTGGTACTTGTCTCTAACGCACTCTCCTTCAGTGTGTCTACTGCTCCCACTGCTTGACAGGCTGGCAGTGCTGTCTCCCCCTCAGAAGTCAAGCGACGGGCGAATCTATTCAAATAATAGAGGAAGGAAGTGACATGGCTCCTGTGACAACTTCACTAAGAATAATGAACGATGCTATGTCTTTATATGGCAATCGACGGCAGGCCAAGGGGTTATCAAGGTGAATCACTGGCAATGATATTTTACCAAATGTTATGTATGTGTAGGTGTCTATTCAACAGTTTGTGTTGTATTTTATGCTGAATTTATTGATATAACCAATAAAATAAATGTATTAAAAAATATACATTTACATTTTTCAGAAGGCATTTCAGAAAAAGGAGGATGTCACAACTACAATACAGTGGGATATCATCCCCCTTAGTATTGAGATTGTAGCCTGTGAACATTTCACCTGTGTATTGATACAGTAACATGTCTGAACGACCCGAGGGGCAGACATGTAATCATGGATATGTATGCATACATAAATACACATAGTACAGTGCAAATTACTTAGGCTTAATTTTAAACTTTATTTTATTTTATATGTTCATTTTTTGTAAAACAATGTATAAGACCTCTTCTGTCCTTTAAAACAAATGTTTCTTAGCTGTAACATTATGGGCCAGTTTATTGTAGGACTTCTTCTCTCGGTTGAATACTCCACACTTTTACTGGCTGTTTTGTATTATATTGAAATATATAAAAATACAGCTCCGGACAAAATTAAGAGAGCACTGAACCTTTTAATTTCCTTTCCAAAAAATGATCTAAAGGAAAGTTTTGAGTGTGGAACAGAAGCGTTCAATTTGCAGTTGTATCTTATTTTTAACCCTCCTGTTCCTTACTCAAAACCTTCCTTTTCGATTTTTTGGAAAGGGAAGAAAAAATTGTAGTGGTCTCTTAATTCTTAATGTTATAATCAATATATATCATTATTGACATGCGTTTTTCCGGATTTTTTGTGTTTATTCTGTCTCTTACTGTTCAAATAAACCTACAATTAAAATTATAGACCGATAATTTCTTTGTCAGTGGAAAAACGTACAAAATCATCAGGGGATCCAAAAAAAATCCTCACTGTAAAGCGTTTGCATTAAACCACTGCTCTAGTCCAGAAATGGTTCACGCCAAGAAATCTGGCTGCTAACGGCGGTTGCTAAGGACTCAGTTGAACGGTAGAAGCCAATGGATTCAGTGCCGTAAGTTTGCCCCAAAAATAGGAATAGTTTACGGTTGATTTCATTAAGTTACTGGTTTTGGATAGTTAGCTTTACACCCATTTTATGAGCCGAGCTGAAATGGAGAGAAACGAATCAGATCACATGTTAAAAGAGGGCCAGGGCGATTGAGAACATACGGATGGTTTCATAATTCTTAAATGTCAGCCAGGTGAGTACTGTAGGCATCTGTTCCCGTGTACTGATTATCGGGATGGTAAACATACATATGAAACAAAGATCTTGAAAGATGTAAATCTACTGGCTAAACAAAGTTTCTATGTTTTAGCAATTTATCCTGTACCAGTCATATTTAGTTATTTGGATTACGAATATTGTCTTACCTTGTATATATCCCTGCTGTCCAATAAAAGGTTCAGAGGAAATTGTTTTTCCAAAACTGTGTAAATACCTGAAGTATATCTGGACTACTTTCTCAAAGTAGCAATGAATCTGAATGCAAAGAGGACTGTGAACACAACATATTTCAGGTTAGCTGACTCCTCATATAAAGTCAAGGCGAGTCAGTATATATTAGCACTTTAAAGAGGACTCGCCTAGGTGATATGCTACAACCCCCGAAACAATCCTAATCATTTAAAAGAAACCATATATTCATAAGCCGGGTTGTTTGAATTGTGAATGCTAAAAGCCATGGTATATGTAACTTGATATAAGGCCAATATACAAGTTACTAACGAAAAATGTTTCCTCACTGCCCTGCTCAGTGTTTAAAATATTTAGCTGTCTTTGTTAAAGTGATAGAGGTGTGAGAGGAGGTTCAAATAGGATAGGTGAGAGGGTCTGAGGGCTGGTGAGCGAAGTTATGTTGGGTGGGAAAGGGGTGACAGGATCTGAGGGGTGAGACACTGGTAGGTTATCTTGACAAAACCAGTGAAGGGGGTTTGTAGTCTTTTTCCAGATACTGTACGAAGCATATATGTGTTGCAGGCTCATCTTGCCTAACTGCAATACAATCCATACATTGTCTCTCTTTCCCACTGGGGAGTGCCCATAAATATCTTATGCAAAATAATCACCATTCTAATGGGGCATTAGTAGAGGACACTTAACCTGCATGACTGGTCAGTTCACTTCGCCCAGGCATTGAGACCCTATTTATCCAGGGAAGGAAGCTTGAGTAGACACAGCTTCTGGAACTGGATCGGTAGACAATAAAAAGTGGTGATGGCTGTATATTACCTTGCATCATCGTCCAAAACCTGCTCATCTTCGACATCTGGATGCGTATTGGAACTGTAAATATGTACATGTGTGCTTCACCTGTAAATGACCGTATAGGATGGGCTATACTATTATTGGTCCTATTTCAACCTCTGGTATGCTCACCAATTGACGACATTAATGTCAACACTACTATTTTTGCGAGGCATCTGAAAATACAACTGCAAGAAGAAAACGAGGCAGAAGTACAGATTGACACCCTTTATTTCTTTCTGTTTTAAGTTAACACGTTTTTTCAACTAAGACTAAAAGCACTGCCAGAGTTTCATGCTCCATTTAATGTGAACGTAGGTATTGGGTCAATTCAGCTTGAAGCAAATGTAAGAAGTATAAAAGCAACAAAACTCTAGCATACAATGACAGCATTAATGATGTGACCCATTGACATCACTAAACTCTTGGTATCATTCTTTAGATGTTTGCCAAGGCTTTACTGCAGCTATTATGAGCTGTTGCTGGTTTTGGCGAGTTTCTGACTTCACATATAATAGAGACGACACATTCACATCTCTTTTATGTGTGAACAATCAATGCAGCAGGAAACAGATGATCATTAGAAACAACTGAGCCACAAGTCTGAATACTTACACTCACACAGAAAGGCGTGATGGAACTCGGTACTCTTATTCTTAGTTGGTATAATGTGTTGAAGCAGACAGAACCTAAAGGTGGCATTTGTACTTTGGCCTCATATTTAAGTAATTTTGGAATCATATTTTCATATGCCACGCATGTACAGCTTGAACTTGAAGCATCAGAACACCAAGTAAAAGACTGGGCAGGCCTACGTGTAAATATATATTATTAAATGGATTGCAATGCTTAATCATCTTTGTAGATTATGGACCTTAATGCAAATTTAAATGTATTAAACCCAGCTACTGTACCTTTTTCCAGGAAATAAATGCATTCACTGTGGAGTAACTATGCCATCAGAACATACAAAGCTTCTTCGGAGGCCTTTACCCCCTAAAAATACTCCCCCGATTGTGAAAAGACTTCCGCGTGTACTTTCAGGTAGGTTATATTATTCACTGGTTGCAGGAAGCTTATATTTCTTATCCTCAATCTACATTTGATTTAACTATTTAAATGTCACAGGAAACGTGTGACATAATTTGAATTTGTTTCTTCCAGGTCCAATCATAGACCCACTGCCCTTTATTAAGAGGAACGCTCTAAATCACCGGGGCACTGAGCAGAGTAAATCAAGCTGTCGTATGCCTCCTCTTTGGGTCCATGACCCTGGAGTCTCCGTGAAGGGCTTTCCATGTAAATCCCCACGCACCCTCCCCAAAATCCCCCTCCTCGATCTGCTTAAGACAGACCCCAAATATATTCCACCCCCTCCTAGCTTTCGCTTTAATGACTTCATTCAAGGGCCTTATGGAAATGGTGAAGCACAATCACCGGAGGGCCGGAAGAAAGTGGCCCTGTCTCGCTTCAGCTACAGGAAGCTGGTGGGACTTCTCCTGACAGACCTGCACAAAGGGCAGCAGACTGAGGTGTCCATGCAGCTGATGTCCACTGAGAAAGTGCCAGTGGCCAAGACCAGGATACCGCAGAGGCAAATCATATATGGTACATGCTCTGGTATAATGTGTTGGAAGGCTATCTAGCATTGCATTAGGCTAAAAAATCCAGATGGTGGTGCTCCCATTATGCATACTATTGTATTTTGCACTGCTGTGTAACAAGGATGGTTGACAGTGTTTCTCTGGTGTACTGTTTCTTCATGCACGTTGTGATGTGTCTTGTTCATGTGTGTTTGGGTTATCTCATTAGAGCTGGTAGCACTGATCCATATGGAGGTGCAGTCCCAAATGGTGTGTCAGAGGAGAAGTCTGAGAGATGGGACCTGCAGGTTGGACCAGAGGGCTGTGGAGATCTTGGGACAGCCAGACAAAAGACAGGCTGTTCAGAAGGATGAAAATATATACACAGGCAAGAACATGTTTGTCCGCTCATTTAAGGGTTCATTCTAGGATCCGAAGCACACCAAACTGTAATGATCAGTGACAAATTGGATTTGTAACATATCATATGAAAAATAACCATATATAGAGATTTATTTTTAAAAGAACCCACGCTACTGAGTTGTTTTTAAACAAAAATACAAGCTCTGCCTTTGCAAAATTTAAATCCTCCTTTCCTTTGAGCAGGAACAGAGGTTATCTTGAACTCTGTGACGACTAAGCACTTCCAGGGCTCTCGAAGGACCCACTCCCCATTCAGGCACTCTGTAGAGGCAATCAGTCCCTCTGAGCTGGCCATACTGGACTGTCTCTCAGAGGGGGGTCCAGCACTCAGCCTTAAGGTGCTTTTTGTGTTGCTGTGGCTGTATGTTTGTAGGAGTTACAGTTAGGTTTAGGTTTGGGTTAAACATTAGGTTTGAATTTGTGTCTGTTAAAGGACAAATTCAACAAGTGTATACTTTGCCAGTTATAGCATTTGTATTATTGTATTATTATTTGTATGTTTTGGGTATTCCTAATTTATTGAAAGCCCTTGTTCTCAGACAACTTGTAGTATTATTAAAAACCTATCATTAAACAGAAATCAAACAACTGCGACATAAATCTAGCATAACAGGAAGTAAAAGGGGAATATGTGAGATAGCTTCTCTTTTTCTCCAAACCATAACTGCAGAATTGACTGTGTGTTTTCTCAGGCCCATTTCATAGCTGTGCTTCCTGATCTAACCCCTCTGGCCCAAAGTCTGGTCTACCTGAACCTGTCTTTCAATGACTTCACTATCTTCCCTGTGGCGGTGAGGCTGAGGCACTACACAAGTTCCTTTAGAGCAGAGGTGACTAGGTTCAGTTGTAGGCCAATTCTTTCCAGAGTGGAAGTCTGGGATGTTGGGAACACTGTGCTGTACAATGCATATTGACCTCAACTAAGCCATAGAAGAGACTGTATTTCTAAATTAGTATAATATCACACATTGACATGCAATTTTATATACACTTATTACCTTTTCAGATATTTGGACCGTGGACACTCAAAATTGCTTTGGTTACGGCATAGTTCTGTATCAGTTAGGGCACACTATGGTTTTGTAAATGCACACCTAAAACCTAATGTCTGGGGATAGTTTGGAAATGACATTGAACCAGCATTTGCTTGGTCTGTAAAGAAATGCCAAGTCTGAAGCAGGACTAATGTCTGTCACTAAGAGACCAGTAGTATCAACCAAATAATCTTTAGCAGCATTTGCGTAAGAAACTGAAATTATTGTATATTAGTACTATGATTTACCAACATGTTTTGTAGAAATAAATCATGTAAATCTACAACAAAACAAAAGCATAAAAACAATACATAGCAAATCAATCTGCCACATTTGGGGTTATTCCATATGTGAAAAAGGCATTATTTTTAAGTGGAAAAATATATAATTTACTTGGAAAAATATATAAAATGTCTGGTTATTTGACCATCTTTTCTGATTTAAACATAAATTTTTTGGCCTACCGGACAACTTCTGGATTGATTATGAACTTACAGTCTTTATTTATAGGGCTTCTGAAACCATTTAAAATATAAATAAATAATATGCCACGCAATCCCTAAACAGGTGTATAAGCTGACACAGCTAGAGGTACTGAAAATGAGAGACAACCCCATTGAGGAGATTCCTACCGGCATTCTGAGTCTTGTCAGGCTCAAGACCTTTGTCATCTCCTTCTGCAAGATTACCTCCCTTCCACCTGAGTAAGAGCCACACAGTGGAGGTGCACTGCTCAGATCTTCTGTTTGCTTGGGTTTAAGCTTTGTAATAAACCTGTCCATTTACTACAGGCTGTACCAGCTGCCCTCCCTGAAGTTCCTAGATGTATCCTACAACCTCCTTTCATCTCTAACAAATGACATCAGAAACCTCAGGTGCTGTCTAGAGAACACAGTTAGCCTGTTGTGAAATGGGATTGTATGGTGTCCGGTCATTTTAAAAACCAAAAGCAAAGCTTTTTTTATTGACAGGTGATGAAATTACCAAGGTTAAAATCTGCTGTGTCAACTAGCCACGTCATGAAACCTCATCCAATAGTCAGAATTAACACAAGAACCACATTTGTTTTTTATTCCTAATATGAATATTAAGATTTTATAGTCTTATAAAGGTTACCACTTTGTTTGCAGGACTCTGGAGTACCTGAATGTGGAAGGGAACCAGCTGCCGGCTCTGCCATGTGGGGCACTGCTCCTCTCACTAACCCAACTCAGGATCTCCAACAACTACATGCACTCTTGCTTTTGGAAGAGCTGCAGCCAAAACTCACCCCAAACACTGCAGGACTCAGCCACAAAGGCCCTCTCTCTCAATGACCCCTGTCTGCGCTACACCAGCTTGCCCACTGAGGCGCGCACGGCCCTAAACAAGTAGCCTTTTAACACAACCTTGGGCCAGATTCATCTCATTAGAAAAATGTTTTTAAAGGATTTAATGAAAAATAAATTCTAGTGTGTATGTGTTTTCTTCTGTCCCCAGGTTGAGTGTGTGTGACTGTTGTAGGGGTCCAATGTATGGTTCTGGACTAAAGGTCATTCGTCCCTGCTACAATATCTTCGGACTACGCAAGGTGCCCTTCATCTTCTATGCTTGTACCCCAGCATGCCACTGGAACTTCAAGAACCAGACAGAGGGTCTCTCTAGTCTTCTGTATGGAGAAGTGAGAGATGCTGCTTACAATTGATAGTGAACAACTAATATGTCTATGAATGAACCAATAGTATGGCGACGGTGGAACATTTACCAATGCTGTATATGAATTAACGTGACGATGAATGGACCACTATGACTATATGGATTTATTCAAATTTACAAAGGCTTAACTATTTCTCAGCCACAACCTCTTAACATGGTCTACTTACCACTAAAGAAATCCTGTGCACTGTTTAGCGCTTGCTTTGAGTAGTTGCCTGCGCATGTCTGTGTGACAGCAACTGTGTTCGAAAACTATTAAATGATGGCACTTTTAATGTCTTAATTTTTTTTTAAATAAAGCATTTATAAATACAACTATATAGTTATTGATTTGTGTTATTTCACTAGCGTGAGCGGATCAGAGTTTTGCTTTAAGTCTGACGTCTCATTTAAATATACAAAATATAAACCAATCACAGACGCGCAACTGAACAGACAACTACAATACATCCGGTGTCAAAGTGTATGTTGTGTTGTCAAGATGGCTGGCCATGATCATCATGGTGGTCATCTGTCTATGTGCTTATGCGACGCGATCAGGTAATAATCGTTGAATTAACAATGTCTTTTGATTCTGACACATCTCTGTTAATGTAGAACATATATATATATATATATATATATATATATGTGGCTAGATAATAGAGAGAACCTAAACGTTAGTCTTGGTGAACTGAAACGGCAAGTGTCATACTGTAGCTCACAGTTCCTAGCAATATATTAGCTGCCATCACCATGGAGCAACCTACACTAATTACCATATACTTATGTTTCAAACAGATTACTCTGGTCCCTGTTGCTGCCATGCCTATATCTGAGTTTGGTACTGACGTTGCTCCTTTTTCTACTCGTAATGGGGGTACGAATGTGGTTGCAAAGGAGTCGGAAAGCCCGACTGGCTCGGGACCGCTCTCCGACTGTGGCTTTCTTCCACCCCTACTGCAATGCAGGAGGAGGAGGGGAGAGGGTGCTCTGGTGCGCCCTGAGAGCGATTCAGAATAAGTATGTTACTTTCGTCGGAGCATATAGTTAGATACGACGGCGTTCCTAAAGTGGTCATGTGGTTCATAAACTTTGTTTTCTGTTCCTTAAACTCTTGATATTACCCCTCCTGTAGATACCCAAGTGTCTCATTTGTGGTATACACTGGTGACCAAGGGGTGACAGCAGAGCAGATCCTTGAGGGTGCTCGACAACGCTTCAACATCAGGCTCCCTCGTCCAGTGACTTTCATATTCCTGAAGAGCCGCCTGCTGGTGGAGGCTAGCTCCTACCCCCACTTCACCCTGTTGGGGCAGAGCATTGGTTCGATGTTCCTCGGCTGGGAAGCCCTCACATCCTTTGTGCCAGACGTCTATGTGGACTCCATGGGCTATGCCTTCACTCTGCCTATCTTCCGCTACCTAGGGGGATGTAGGGTGGGCAGCTATGTGCACTACCCCACTGTCAGTACTGACATGCTGTCTGTGGTGAGAGAAAGGAACCCCAGGTTAGTACTGACATGCTGTCTGTGGTGAGAGAAAGGAACCCCAGGTTAGTACTGACATGCTGTCTGTGGTGAGAGAAAGGAACCCCAGGTTAGTACTGACATGCTGTCTGTGGTGAGAAATGAACTCCAGGTTAGTACTGACATGCTGTCTGTGGTGAGAAATGAACTCCAGGTTAGTACTGACATGCTGTCTGTGGTGAGAGAAAGGAACCCCAGGTTAGTACTGACATGCTGTCTGTGGTGAGAGAAAGGAACCCCAGGTTAGTACTGACATGCTGTCTGTGGTGAGAAATGAACTCCAGGTTAGTACTGACATGCTGTCTGTGGTGAGAGAAAGGAACCCCAGGTTAGTACTGACATGCTGTCTGTGGTGAGAAATGAACTCCAGGTTAGTTCTGACATGCTGTCTCTGGTGAGCATTGTGCTAATGAAACCAAGTAATTTTCTACCCAGAGTTTCGCTGAAGCTTTTTCAGTTATTCAATTGTCTCTTTTTGCCAGGTTCAACAATTCAGCCTACATATCAACCAACCCTCTCCTGAGTGCGGCCAAGGTTCTGTACTACTGTGCTTTTGCTCTGATTTATGGCCTAGCTGGCTCCTGCAGTGACATCATCATGGTAAACTCTACCTGGACGCTGGGCCACATCCTGGCCCTCTGGCGTGCCCCCAGCCGTACCGGGGTGGTCTACCCACCCTGTGACGTTCGCTCTTTCCTTGACATTCCATTGGAGAATGAGGTGGAAGGGGACAAGCTTGGAGACAAGAAGTCTCATTCTATAGTGTCTGTTGGCCAATTCCGACCAGAGAAAGACCACCAGCTTCAGATTAAGGCTTTCCGGAAGCTTCTAGACAAGAAGGGAGCAGGTCCAGGAGGGTTGAATTCTATAAGGCTTGTGTTGATTGGTGGCTGCCGTAACCAGGAGGATGAGGATAGGGTGTCAATGCTGAAGGGGCTGTGCCAGGACCTGGGTGTGGCGGACAGTGTGGAGTTTAAACTGAACATCCCCTTTGAAGAGTTGAAGAGGGAACTGGTTGATGCTACCATTGGCCTGCACACCATGTGGAATGAGCATTTTGGAATAGGTAAAAAAAACAAAAGGGAAAGCTTGTTTCTCAGAAATGAATTGCACAATTATGATCTATCCATACATCAGAAATATATCTGTGCCTAAACCTCCCTGACTCCAGACTGTTGTTCCCACTTAACTCACTCTGGGGAAAGTTCTCAGTGTTTTCTTTGTAATCAACAACATTCAGTCATTGGTGCAGTGGAGACGGGGGGTGTATAAACAGTTTCCTTAACTTGCACTCCAGCTCTGTTAATCTCTCTCCCAGAGTTATATTAGGACTAAACACCATCCACTAAGTTTTTCTTTTTTTCCTCTTTATCCTCTTGTTTTCTGCCTCAGGTGTGGTAGAGTGTATGGCTGCAGGGACAGTTATCTTGGCTCACAATTCTGGTGGGCCCAAACTGGACATTGTGGTTCCCTATGAAGGCGGGCAGACAGGATTCCTGGCTGACAGCGAGGACAGTTACGCTACTGCCATGGAGACCATTCTGGCCCTATCGCCATCAGCACGGCTGGAGATCCGCAAAAATGCTCGGCGGTCTGTAGACCGTTTCTCGGACCAGGAGTTTGAAGCCAGCTTCCTGTCATCTATGGAACCTCTGATGGCAAGACTGAGGCAATAAGAGTGAAGACCTGTGAGAGTTATATTACTGCTCTGGCTTAAACAAGTTAGTGTTGATTGAATTTCATTTTTAAGAGTGGTGACTTTTGGTACAAGCCTTGTGCATCACTTTCAGCGTGTGGTAAAAAACAAGTGAGTTTGGTGAAAAGCTGGTGAATAGAACTCTGTTTTCATATGCTAAGGTGGTTGCTTCAATAAAACACTCTGCTTCCTGAATAAAAACTAGTTTGAAAAGGATCACTTCTATTGTATATAGAAACGAGATGTTTCCGGATGATGCACTGTGTGGTATCCTGACCATATGACAGAGGCACAGATTACCGTTTCATTTGAAAAGAGCAGTTCTACGTCATCAATTGCCCGTCTATGTGACTCGCCTCTGCTCAGCTCAAGCCTGGGCTGGCTGAATAGAACTGTCAGTAACCCCCCTCACACAAACATCACCATCAGCGGCAGCCATAGACCTAATTGGTCAGGAATGTTGTAGTGTTTAGAATGTTGGAACACTGATGGTCTATAAGATCTTTGCTGGCTTTATAGGAATGAAGCCTTAACTACTGTCTTTAAAAGTAAAAGTGACGTGACTTGGTAGACATTTTACACACAAAGGACTGTATAAGGTTTCTATAGTGGTTTCAACCATGTCGAATGACCAAATATATATTTTTTGTGTGTTCTATTTTTATTTTATTTTTTACATCTAGGGGACCATGGCCCATAAATCATTCAGACTAATATGCACAAAATGTATGTGTACTACAGATAATGCTTTTTTTTGTAAAAGGAAATGTTTTGTTATTATCTGATAAATCTAAATTTCAAGCTTGATTTGTATGTTGTTTGTTTCCTTCCTTTAAAATATCCTCTTACCATCAGTAATACTGAAAATATTTAATAATCAAATACTTCATGGGCAGAAGTAGAACCCATAAGGCACCACTTTATTTATTTTTATTTGAATTTATGCAATTTCACACAAAATAATAGAGCTTTGCCTAATTATACACAGTTGTTAATGATTTGAAGACATGACAAATTATCAAGACGATTACAATTCCATACAGGTAATTATTTAAAAGTGAAACATGAATTGCTTTGTCCCAAGTGTTTACTGAATTTGATAATTTTATTGATCACACTGCCATTCTCCAGTAGTCCAATGCCTGCTTATGTTATACTGCCATCCTGTGGCCACAATAGGTAACACTGAGCCACGTGGACTATGCTGATGATTTTTTTTTTAAGAATAGCTCATTCAAAACTGCATTGTCTTACATAGAACAGCAGCCACGCTTCCAAGGTCAATGTCTTGTTCATAGTCCCACTGCAATCTATTAGAATGACAACGAACATGTTTTCCAGCTGTAACTTTTTGTCCTTGGAGTCTTCTGTCTGGGCATCTCACCCTTCAGTCTGGGCTGGAGTCAGAGATGTTGTCCTCGGTGGATATGTCCACAGTGTTTTCACCCATTCGCTCAATCACTGAGTGTATTGGCTGGCCATCTAAACAGTCCTCCACTACCTCTGTTTCAACCTTCTCCCCTCCCTCTTTCACACTCTCTTCATCCTCCATTATAAAGAGGTTCCTCATGGAATCTGCCACCTCTCTCAGCTCATCTTCAGATTCCTCAAAGTTTCTGAGGAAGAAAATGTTTAAGGGAAGCAAATATTTTCGGTTGTAGGTTGACTGAGTGCTCAACCATGTTTGTGTGTGTTACAGCCTTGCGTCCCACTCACGTGTCATCATCATCCGACCTGGGCTCCAGACGTTCCTCGTCCATATCCACATCGGATTCTTTATCCTCGTCGCCCTCTTCTCTATCCACTACCTCGTTCTTAAGCTCCTCCACTACCCCTTTCTCTGGCAAGGGTTCTAAGAGGGAGAACCAAAGCAGAGGATCTGTCCTAACCTTGCAGGATTTTCATATTTACCAAGACTGCCCGGGAGTCTGTCTTGAATCAGTCCTGAATCAGTCCCTGTGGTAGTGAAAATAGATGTCTAACCTGGGTTTTGGGGGTCCAGAGTGGTAGTTAACTCAATCTGGCCCAGGGCATGGAGCAAGGTTTTTGGGGGACCTTCTCCCCACTGTCTCCTCACCCTTACAGCCTTCCCCTCTCCCTCCTCCCATTCTGTATTTACTCCTGTTGGAAAAGAGGAGAGCACAGGACTGACCCTTCAGAATGCCAACATTAAACCACTGGAAATGTAAAAACAGACAGGTGTCCCCAAACTGACCCGGTTCAGGCCCAGCCATGGTGGTACACGCCGATGACACGTCCATCTCAGCCAGGGCGTTCAGTAGGGTCTGTGGTGCTGCCTGGCCCCACTCCTTCCTTACCTTTGACCTGGGTACGGTGTCAACCTGCCCCGCCCCCACTCTTGCCCCAGACCAATCCCTGTGCCTCAGCTCCTCCCCTTCATGGAAGCTCAGGGCCTGGTTCAGTGGGTCTACTTTCTTCACACAGACACACAGATACACAGACAGACACACACACGTCAGGTGTGAGATGCATGAGAACCCCATGTCACACACACTGTTGACATGGACATTCTCAGGCAACATGATGACATCTTACCTCTTGCTCGTCTTCTTTTATGTCATTCACTATTCCCTTGTCATTCTCCTCTTTCTCTTCATCCTCCTGAGTCCTTTCGTCGTTTAATCTGATCTCAAACATAATAGCTTTCTTTTCTTTGTGCTTCTTCTGTAGTTGTCTCCTCTCCTGTATGTTGTCCTGCCTTATCTGTCTCAGGGCTGCTTCAATGTCCTGTTGCAGACAGAAATGTAATAGAGCCGATATGATCATTTCTGGTGCAAAACATCTCGGTTCTACACAATCCATTTATATGTGAGCGTTGAGGAGTAAGTCACTGGTCCAACCTGTGCAGGTCTCTTTTGATCTCTTTCTTGGTCTCTTTCCTGGTCTCCACTGTGTGTTGGTGGCTCTGTGTGTCTGGGCTTCTCTACCTGGTATGAACCTGGTTTAACCTGAGGCTGAAAAGATAAGTCTGTCCTTATTAGAAGCAGAGACTTGGTTTTGGTATAAGATACAGTATGTGAAGTAATGTTAAATAGATATGGCCCAGACTGGGGTTATCTTCAGAAGGGGGCCACAATCTCCGGACACACCATACCCCCGTGCCTAGTTTCATGCTGCAGTGGTCTGGGGGACTACCGTCATCTGGACCTGTTCTCTCTAATTTCTCAGTTGTCCTGTTGAATCTTTGGAGCCCGCTTGGGCCCCATGGACCACGCCTCAGGACTACCTGGCCTGATGAGTCCTGGGTATCCCTGTCCAAAGTCCTCATGGGCTATGTTGCAGATTTAATGGAGGGTATCTTCTCCAGATGACACCTGCCTTAACAGCCCAAGCCCACCTGGTCATCCCTGTCTTTGTCAACCTAGTTATGCAGCAGATTTGAATTCCTCCACAAGACTCAGCATACAACCCATCTGTATTTATCTAAACATCCCAAAATAATGATGTGGCTTAACAAGGCAATGTACTATTATAATCTTCACTTGCCACACCAGAAGCTGACATCAGAGTTTGCCTCCTATCTAAGTTTCTTCCTTGGTTCAGACATTTCATGTTGAGTGCTCTTTGTGTTTTTAGGCTGGGTATTTTTTTTAGCACTTTGTGACTACTGCTGATGAAAGAAGGGCATTTTAAAATAAACGCTATCGGATAACTTTGATGATATGTTTGTTTCTTTACCTCAGCTTCAGCTCTCCTTCTGATATCTCTCATCTCATCATAATATTGTTGTCGGATGATCTGCAACTGCCGTAGATAATCCTACATGAAAATACATAAATGAACCTGTAATCTTGACAAATCACCAATAATCAACACTCTTCTGACTCATCTGCCACTTCTCTGCCTCATAAACCTGCTGTCCGTCTTTCTTCCTGATATGGGGTGTGTGTTGGGGTTCAGGACGTCCTGCCCCCTGGTCCTGCTCAGCCAATCTGTACCGCTCAGCGTCTGCTGTAGAAGGCCGAAGGCCCTGGGTGTTAGAAGTGGAAGATTGGGGAAACAGATTTACATACATCAGAATATCTAAGCAGCATATCCTGTATTTCAAAGTTTTAACATTGAACAGCTGTTTCAGAGTCATGCAAACAGGGACCCACCAGCTGTTTCTCTGCCCTCAGCTTGTACTGATTTGCCTCCTGCCTCCTCTGGAGGTATTCATTACGAGCGGCGGCCACTCTGAAGGCCAGATACACACAAATGCCCGCACGTGAACGAAAACCTGCCAACTCTGGACCTCACAAGGACATCACAAGGACCAGGCTTGAAAATCACTTCATTGTTCTATTATTACAGTTAGGCTTGACTCAGCACTCACAACTGATAAGGTTCTGGGCGGTACTCGTTGTTATCACAATGCTCCACAGGTCTCTCCACAACAACAGGGGGAGGAGGATGAGGAGGTGAAGGAAGAGGAGGTGGAGGGTATCTTCTCTGGATGGCGTCCAGATGGGCATGGTAGTGACCATAAGGGTTTAGTTCCACCTGACATTTCCATCTGGGTTCCTGCTGACCGTACAGTTTGTCCTCTTGAACCCGCGCTTGTGCTGCTACTGGTTGAAACGGCTAAGCAACAGAAGAAATGTAAAGTTTACTTTGAGAAACATTACCAGGACTGTATGTGGTCCATTTCTGGGAAAATGCTTTCATGTGGAAGTGTCATTCTTCAGCTGCAGTGGTGAATGTTGTCCCTTGGCTTTTGGCATCATGTATAAACACTTAATATGACTCATGATACAGTTACTGTATAATATAACTTTTGTAAGTACTCCATTTACCAGCAAACACCAGTCTGATTGGTTCCCACACACCTCCATCAACCACATCAGCTGCCACATCAGGAAGCCCTCTATCCATATGTTACCAAGCCAATAGATGTCTACAAAGTGAGTATGAATCAATGCGGCGTAGTCCTATTTTGATGCTCAACATTGTTTTTGTATACCATTGTTTGTGCACGTTGTTAACCTGTTTCTATTTAAAAGAAAAACCTCCAGCGTCTGCATCGTTCAGTCTGAGTGTCTAAGGCATACAGCGCCTGTTACAGACCACAGAAGCATAATCATAGACCTAAGGGGATGTGGATATCAGTCCATCTCCCTGTGTTCAAACACACAGCATATACAGTCCCCTCCATACGTATTGGAACGGCAAGGCCAATTCCTTTGTTTTTGTTGTTCACCGAAGACATTTGGGTTTAAGATCAAAAGATGAGTATGGGACAAGAGTTCAGAATTTCAGCTTCAATTTCCTGGTATTCACATCTAGATGTGTTAAACAACTTAGGACATATCACCATTTGTATTGGACCACTTTGTTGTAAGTCAATTTAAATGAAGGAAATTTGTAAATGTGTTGTTAAAAAATGAATAACCTTACATTTGGTATACAAGTACCAGGATACAGTGGGAGTAACTGCTATAGGGTGGTGCTTAAGACAGGTGTGTTACTTTGTGCTGCTGCATGACTCTGCCAGGGGCTTTCCACTCTGGCTTTGGGGGCTGTTTCTTCACAGATGGCCCAAGCTTCATCCGAGGGTGAGGTCTCTCTGTGACTTCACCTTGGATGACTCTTTCTAGAACCAACACATGAAATAGGAGATTAGGAAAAGTTACGAAACCAAAGAAAAGAAGACAGACATAATTATGTAACAGGAGTTACATAACTGCAATTAAATCAAATCATGGTGTTCAGTGCCAATGTGGCCGTGATATCATGGCATTACAGGTGCCAGAAAGCATTTAGCAATGGCATACATCCAGAGAATGTCAAGTCCCATGCCGCACCTGATGACTGTACTCTGAGATTATATAGCTGACGTCAGAGTATGTGATTATAGGGCTGATGTTCATTCATTCCACAGAATCAATGAACTGGCCACAGGGTACCGAACTATTGACAGCTGTACCAAAGAGCATGCTACAATACAAACCACCAGGGGGTGATATTGACCACATTTCCCCACCGTTTCTGTTATGCCATTTTATGAAAGTCGGAAACTACATTGGGGAGAACAAGTATTTTATACACTGCAGATTTTGCAGGTTTTCCTACTTACAAAGCATGTACAGGTCTGTAATCTTTATCATATGTACACTTCAACTGTGAGAGACAGAACCTTAAACAAAAATCCAGAAAATCACATTGTATGAGTTTTAAATAATTAATTTGCATTTTATTGCATGACATATGTATTTGATATATCAGAAAAGCAGAACTTAAATTTTGGTACAGGAACCTTTGTTTGCAATTACAGACATCATACGTGTCCTGTAGTTCTTGACCAGGTTTGCACACACTGCAGCAGGTATTTTGGCCTACTCCTCCATACAGACCTTCTCCAATTTTATCCCTGATGTCCTTACACAGCCCTCTGGTCTTGGCCATTGTGGAGAGGTTGGAATCTGTTTGATTGAGTGTGTGGACAGGAGTCTTTTATACAGGTAACGAGTTCAAAGAGTTGCAGTTAATACAGGTAGTGAGTGGAGAACAGGAGGGCTTCTTAAAGAAAAACTATCAGGTCTGTGAGAGCCGGAATTCTTACTGGTTGGTAGGTGATCAAATACTTATGTCATGCAATAAAATGCAAATTAATTATTTAAAAATCATACAATGTGATTTTCTGGACTTTTGTTTTAGATTCCACCTCTTACAGTTGAAGTGTACTTATGGTAAAAATGACAGACCTCTACATGCTTTGTAAGTAGGAAACCCTGCAAAATCAGCAGTGTAAAAAATATTTGTTCTCCCCACTGTATGTTGTTGGGTGATGCTTGCGGAAACAAAGTTATGTGCAATAATTTGAGAAAGGGGAAGTTTGAACACAGACAGCCACAGTGATCTTTCAGTCTCGTGTGTGTGTGTGTGTGTGTGTGTGTGTGTGTGTGTACCTGAGGTCTGTGCTGGTGCAGCCTTTACTCTAGCCTGAGGGTCTAAAGCAGCTCTCTTCTTGTTCAACACTGTGTTGCTAAACTCCTTAATAACCTAGAATGAAGAACACAGTGAGAACCGCACCGGATATACATAAGCTAACACACTCACAGAAGCATTCACATGGCAAGCTAACAATATCCGTTCTTGACGAGAAGTCACATGACTTCCACAAAGTGGCATCAAGGGATTGTGCAAGCTTTGTTGAAACCCTTCCCCTTCAAAATATTGAAATGTTGTTTTCTTTAGGTGTGAGTGATTATTGCTGAGTTTGTGTCAGTGATTATTATTATTATTATTATCACTGACTCAATACTAAATCAATCAATCAAATGTATTTTATAAAGGCTTTTTTACATCAGCAGTTGTCACAAAGTGCTTTCACAAAACACCCGGCCTTAAACCCCAGGGAGCGAACACCAATAGTGATGAACTTCAATACTGAAGTGTATTGGAAAGGGATGGGGCACCAATACCTTCCTTGGTTCCCTCGTTACCTGTGGATCCATGTGCCTGCCGATCCATTTCTCTAGGAATGGCCGTTTGAGGACAGAGGTGACGGAAGGCCGGGCTCGCGGGCTGACCTTGAACAGCTGTGTGACCAGCAGGCGCAGCTCGTAGGAGTAGTGGGTGGACACTGGGTTGTAGCGCCCCCTACAAATCTTCATCACCAGCTGCCTCAGATTGCTGCCTTCAAACTGCAGGTGGAAACACTTGATGTGTGTGTGTGAATGTGTGTGTGTGAGTGTGTGTGTGTGTGTGTGTGTGTGTGTGTGTGTGTGTGAGTGCAGGAGTGAATGTTCGCATGTAAATGCGTCACGTCATGTATGGCAGTTCTTACTGGATGCCGGAGGGTGCAAAGTTCATACAGGACACAGCCCAGAGACCAGATATCCCTGAGGAAGACAAGGAACCGGTGCTATTTAAACAGGCTAAAGGATGTCTTGCGGGTGTGATAGTGGCGAGTGACATTGGTGAGTTTGAGATGAATATAATCATGTTAAACCATTAGATAGCTGCAAATAGAAGAGGAAATGATACAGAAAACCTAGCATTACACTATGGGTGTTAGCAATAGTTACAGTCAGAAAAAATCCTCTTCCGTTCAAGCTGGTGTGAAAACAGCCCAGTCCTGGAAAGCAGAACGATGGCATGGTTTCGCCGCAGACAAATGATTGGTTGACCAAGAACTGACTAATGATTTATAGACCCTCCTGTCTGCTGGTCTACTGTTTACACAACACACAGTACACTTCTGTTGTAACCTAACCCTCAACTTTTTATTATAGTTAGTGCTCCAAGTATATTTCTGGATTACCTTAACATAAAACAGATATGACCTGCGCACTAGCCAGAACTACCATAGCTCACATCTCCAGAAACATAAAGTAAAAACGTAGATAAGGGAAGTTCTAGATCACTTCCCTGATCTAGAACTTCTATTAATTTAATGATACACTTATTAATGAAGCGAGAGACTGATGTAATAGATGTTATCAGATGAATCCATGCACCATATTCAGTGTGTGTTTTCAATACAGTACTTCAACATCCACTTCATTAGACCACTTCCTCATTAAGCGCATAACTTTCACTTCCTATTTTGACTTTGTATTTGTAGGCTGGTTGCCCGGTTTAAAGGGGTTATTGCTGGTAACCAAACATTTCCACAATGAACATGACAAAAAAAATCTAATATGACAACAATAGGGGGACCGTTTCACTTTTTCACCAAGTAAAATCATGGTGAAAACCTTTATTTTATCCCTCAGCAGAGCGTATGTTTTCACCAAACTGATCAGATTTTCATGATTTGTGTTTCTGGTAATGGATTTTTCACCGTTTGTAAGAAACCCCAACTCTGGGTGTACAGGAACATGTCTAAAACTCATTTACAAGGCTGAGCTTCCTTGAAGATCTTATGAATTCTGTCATTACCTACTGAGTGTCTGACAAAAGGGACACTGGTAGTTTGCCTTTCCCCTTGTTGGCCTAGATACAGTGGCTGTCTGTTTGAGAGAGAATAATGTGACATGGATGATACGGTAACGGTACATACGTTTTGTTGTTGTATGGTCTGCTCTCACAGATCTCAGGAGACAGATAGTATGGCGTCCCAACACAGGTCCTGGCTAGCTCCATTGTACTAACCAATCACAATCAAACAAAAACTTAAGAGTCACGAGCCAACACAGAAGTGAAAGTAATAGAATAACAATAATTATAATTCATTCAGCTTCTATAGTGCTTTTTATTTGAAAAATCATATAGGGTGATGCAGATATTTAATTTGCATGCCAATGTTCTCTTCACACCTTACTACATTGTAACAGTAGTTGTGCTGGCTGTGGAATGTTAAAAGCAGATTTCTAAACCTGCTGACACTCTGTAAACAGCAGCTGTCCTAGAAAATACACCAGGAGCTATATGACTTCTCCCACTATCATATTAACTCACTTGCTTAACATTCTTGCAATGCCAAAGTCTCCCAGCTTGGCTTTCATCCCATTTTTGGTAAGAAATATATTCTAGAGGAAACCAGTACAAAAACAATGATCAAGTTGATAAACTTGTCACAAGCTGTACTGCTGCTGATATCATTGTGGCTTGGATTATGACCACCGTTTCATACCTGTGCTTTAATATCTCTGTGCAAAATCTTTCTGTCATGGATGTGCTTCAGTCCCAGACAGATTTGTACGAACCAATCCACAATCTAAGTGAGACCAAAAAGAATGATCAGTGTCTTTCTCAGTGTGGGGGCACGTGCACGAGTATGTGAGTCAGTACCTGCTCTTCAGTAAACAGAAGACCTCTTTGCCTGCTGATCTTCTTCATCAGATCACCTCCATCACAGTACTCCATCACTATGTAAAGGCTAGTACTCTCTGTTTCAGACAGAAAAAACAGATCAATATCACAGTACTCCATCACCAGGTACAGGCTTGTACTCTCTGTTCAAACAGAAAATAACACACTGAAAGAGAGATAAAGATTTTGTCTGGATACGAACCCTGAAATGATTTAAAAAATGTGACAATATTTGGATGCTTCATCTTTGCAAGCAGCGTGACTTCCTTTTCGGATGCTTCCTTTTCCCTGGGTGACATCTACAAACACCATGGAGATATATCATAAAGCATTCCTGGCCAGGCTCAATTTGTAAAACAATACCGTTTGTTGTGTATGGGGCTAGGCAAAGTTCCATTTCGAAAATGTTACTGGAAATGTTTTAGCCAGATTTTTTTATTTTGTTTTGATTCAGGAAACCAGTTTAGGACTGGCACTGTTTGGAGTCATCTTTCTAGTCAGCTTGTTCCATCTTTGCCAATCACCTCATTGGTCCACATGTCTAACCGCTAGACTGGATCACTAGTATTTGTGAGCTGGTGGCCCAGTGCTTCAGTTGGAAGAAGAGATAAGGAAGGAGATCAACATCTTCAGTTTTAGTTCAGAAGCACCACGGTTAAGTCTATAGTAGGTACCTTTCTGAGATTGATCTCTTTGACCACGCATTGGCTGTTACCCTCGTCTTTGAACCTGTCCCGGACCAAGAAGGCCTTCCCAAATGCCCCTTCCCCAATCTGACGGACCAGCACATACTGGTTCATAACAGCCCACCTGAGGACACAGCATGAGAAATGGTTGTTTTGAAATACCCAGCTACAATCATCAACGTACAATTCGAAGTGTTTTCTCGGCAAATTAAATACTGTACCAATAGTGAATATACAATTTAATGCAATGTCAGACTCTTTTGTGTCTTCGACTTTAGAAATGCAATTAAAAAAAATGTCATAACTAGATGTGAAGTATAGGCAGTACAGCAAATCCTGAACAGTGATGGTTGAGAACGATTATCAAGTCGGATATCCCAAAATGTAGCTAGCCAGTTACCATGGTGACATATATATATACAGACAACCAACTATTCTGCTAGTTAGCTCATCTTTCTTTCACTGTGTCTTAGTTACATTAAAAACAATACAAAAGTACTACTTACCAAAAGGAAACGACCCTTCAAATACACATTTGTGAGAACAATGTTTGGAAATGTATCGCTCAAAATTGTTGCACACTGAGAAGTATGTTAGCAGGTTTTTTCAAAATCCAGACGTACAAAAAACTAAGGTATTCTGGGACTTGTAGGCAAATAATGATTGGTGTTATATTTCTGCACTGAAGAAAAAAAAAATGCATTCCCGAGCGCAGATGTCGGATGCATCAACTGACTTACACTGACAGGAAGCTATATTAGGCAGTGTCAATTCATATAAAATACATACAAACATGGTAAGATCTGGCAGGTGTCAGCAAATTCTGGGCAAAGGAGTGCATCTAAAAATTCTATGCTAAGGCCAACAACCAAAATATACATGTAATTGCCCTACTGCCTTGCTGTTGCCTGAACACAGACAGGAAGGGAGCACCTTTGTATGGGGACTATGCATTACACATTTTAACAGCAAAAACATATTTTCATATCCTATTTAAAGACCCACATATTGGTTTTGCATCACATTAAATTAGCTAAGGTTAAACAGTCAATATTAGGTTGAAAAATTTGACTAACTAAAATCCTAAATTGGCAAGTTAATTCTTCAATTTGACCTAATGTCATGAAATTCATACTTACAGCATAAACATATTCATTATAGCATTTATCTCTTTCATGTATTTGACTCAGAGAGGATATTGGGCACACATGCCCAGGGATATGAATATAATTAACCCAAGCAATATCTAAGGACCAATCCATTAGCAAAATATAGTTGCATTGACACTGGAACTATTTAATCATTATTCCTTCCTGGTGTGAAGTAACAGCAAAATATTCAAGAGCATCATGCAGCAACTTAAAAAAACACTTCACAATTCAGTTAGTCAGGGAATTTATTACAAGAACCCTTCATACACTAAGCATTGGCCTTATAAATAACTGATCTCCCAACTCAGAAGAAACTTGCTTAGGTAGGTCCAATGACAGCTACTTCCGTCAATTCACCGGACGACCCATTCCCTTGTGTGAGTTTAGAAACAGGATCAGTTACTAAAACATTTAGCAAATTATTAAAAAATAAAAACTATCCAATCACAACCTAAATGACTGTAGGGCAGGATTAGTGATTAAAAAATTGCTTCCCCACTACTAGGTTTGTGTGAAGGTGACCAGCAAAACCCACAAGGCATCGCTCTCATGACACCCTTCAGCAAGGTCCCCCGCTCATTAGGATCTTAGATTTCCACTATGCTCATATAACACGGCTTACAGTTAAACTGTGACAACTGATCCACCATGACATTTGGCAACCAGTGACAGTGGTCAAATTTGCGTGTGCTGCTAGACCACACAAAACAGGAACATTCAGTGAACATGATCCAGTGACCACAAAGACAAGGCCAGCATGAATACATGCAAATGTTTTCAAGGAAAAAGGGCTGACTAAAAAGGATAAACACTTAAAATGGAGTTGGCTGGCAAGTGAAAAAGACTGCAAGGTGTATGAAAAGAAAGCATCCATATTTCAAATGTATGTTAATTGTACAAAACACACTGGTCACACAATGTCAGAATTACTGATTCAAGATTTATTGTGGTGTTGGTCATATTTTACCAGAGGTTATATACAAAGGAGTATGACAGTGAGTTATCACCAAGAGTGATACATTCTTAAACTTTCACAGAAAACTTGAAAAATTACTCATATTGTTTCACTTCTACAAGACAAAAAATACTTTAATTAGATTTTCTATAAATTGTCATTGTTTTGATTTATTCTTTGTTAGAGTAAGAAAAGTTATCTTAATGTATTTTTCAGTTAAGAAATCATAAAAGCAGTATATTAAGTTACAGCAGACAATGAAAATATAAAACCTAAAACCCTGGAGTAGCCTCTCCTAAAATCAGGTTCAGTCACAAACAAAACTACTCATTTGCTATGCTCATGCACATTTCATTTTCTGTATTCTAAAATGCACGTAGACTGAATGTTAAACCATGCATGATCTATTTCAAGTTACCCCTTAATCCCAGTTTTTGATTATTTGAATCTTAACACTTATTTCAAATCTTCAGTAAGGTTAACATTGGTGACAGTCTAGAAGTGCTGCCCTGCACTAGATCCCTCAAATAACAGAAATCCTCTCACAGAATTGCCTCCCTGTATAATGAAAAGAAAGCAAACAACTGGCTTATTTTAAGCAGAGACAAAAACTGTCCCCTTTCACATTAGAATTCTCACACATACAGAACTACCTGATGTAGAATAACATTTGAAAAAATGAAAAACTAATCCTACAGATCTCCAACTGTGCTCCCTGTTAAACAGAGGTTCAATAGAGATGATGTGCCACTTTGCCCACAGCCAATAACTTCACTAGGGCTCACAGATCAAGGTCTCCACCACAAACGTGTTCTCAAAGTGACGGATCTTGTGGCAGTTGGGGGCTTCACGCTTCTGCATACCTGTAATGTGGAGGATGGAGAGGTTAAAATGTGATGATCACATTGTTCTCTGAGGGGTGTGTCATGTGTGTGTGTGTGTGTGTACACTGACCCAAGATCCTGTCTCTGCGCTCCAGTTTGTATGTTTCCTTCCCACGGCACAGGCTGTTAATGAAGTATCCCAGATGCTCCACACGCTCCAGGCGCTCAGTCACCACCATCTCTTCATGGACCAGGTAAGACTGAGGCAGGTAGGTACCAGCCTGGTGGAGGGAGAAAGAGGGGCACAGCGTTGACTTAAATATCCTAGCATTACTATCACGGTTATTTAGTTTTGTCGCAGTCTCTTCTGTATGCGGTTACAGTGTTTAAAAGACATTAAGCAATCAAATACATTTCTGTAATTTTTGTGCCGCAAATGCTGAACTTCAGCATAATTTACAAAGCAGTTCCTGTGACCTTGATATTGACAAGCAGCTCCAGGAAGTCCTTGGGCGGCATGACGATGGAGGTGTTGAGGGGGATGACGTAGCACTTGTTCAGGAACAGGTCCAGGTAGGCGGTCAGTCTCTGTGGAGAGGGACAAAAAGAAAAGACCTGGTTAGAAAACAAACCCTCAGAACAGATGGATAATTCACAGTTGATCATTTAAGTCAGAGGACTCACATGCCCATGCAAAACCATGACAAGGATTAGCAACACAGCAGGGTAGAAGCTGATTAAATATCAAATTCAGACAACCTTACCCTGTTGAAGTCATGGACAATGTCGGCAGGGTCACTGTCATCGAATTCAGGCACAGGCACGTTGATCAGGGCCACCTCTTCATCCTGCAGGACGCGGATGCTTTCCTGGATCATCTTGAAGCTGGAGGGTTGGTCTGTATGAAGGTCCTCCTCCTCCTGAATCATCATGTCCTCCTCACGGTACCCCACCCCACACACAAACACCGGGTCCTGCTAGTGGATAGGAGGATAGGAACGCATAGACGGCCTAAATAAACACTGACA
>JACXGJ010003138.1:0-56951 GCA_016801105.1 Esox niger | reverse complement strand
GCTAACCAAAATAAACCACACAACTGTGTGCAAACATTCAACATAAATAGGTTCCCCAATTGGAGGCAATAACGAACACCTGCCTCCAATTGGGGAGACCAAAACACATAGAGGTGGCTAGAGTCACCTATTTTGGCCATGTCCTGACTATGGCCCCAGCCAGCGCAAAGATGGCTAGGGGCATAGCCAGGACATGACAATAACACCATCTAACATATTCATAACACCATCTAACATCTCAATAACACCATCTAACACCTCCATGACACCATCTAATATATTTTGACACCATCTAACATCTCCATAACACCATCTAACATTATCATGGCACCATCTAACATCTTCATAACACCATCTAACATATTAATGACACCATCTAACATCTTCATAACACCATCTAACATCTCCATAACACCATCTAACACCTCCATGACACCATATAATATATTTTGACACCATCTAACATCTCCATAACACCATCTAACATTATCATGGCACCATCTAACATCTTCATAATAGCATCAAACACCTTCATAAAACCATCTGACAAATATAAATTTTCATAACACCATCTAAAATCTTTATAACCTGCAGTTTTGGAACACAGACAGACCTGCTGTTTCAAATTATTTTCCAGTTACTATAACTTGATGTGATTGTCTCCAGTTGTGGATAACACTGGACATTCAGGGGCCATCTAATATCTTCATAACACCATCTAACATCTTTATAACACAATCTAACATCTTCAGAACACCATCTAAAATCTTCATAACTTACACCTTCTTTCACCAAGAACATGCCAGAGCCAGGAGCTTTTCCCTGGTAGATCTTGACATTTTCCCTGCCGCATCAACAATGGACAATCACCGATTCTTTTACTATTGTTGTACTGTCTGGATAGGGAATATTCCTCAAATGTGCTTGTTATAAAAACTGTCAGACTTATTACACTCCATAGGTTCCTCAGTGCACAAAAGCCATTCACAGTTCAGCTCAGCTAGGATAAGGGACAGTATGAGTTTGGAAGGATAAGAGGGTTTGGAACACAGACTGACCTGCCGTTTCTATTTCTGTTTCAGTTACTATGCGTTGATGTGATTGACTCCAGCTGTGGATAACACTGGACATTCAGGGACCAGAGAGAGGGATTGCTCAATCCAGAAAATGTGTGCAAGCAATTTGCCCATAATTTCTGACACATTCGATCTTTCAGTTGTGTAAATTTGTGATGCCTTGGAACACAGCAACCAAATTGAATGGCTTCCATGAATGAAACTCCAAAAGGTGCTCACTAGATGTTTTTATTAATTTCAATTATTTATGGTAATTTGTCATTAGTGCGACTGGACTTTTGTAATGCTGTGTTGTAATATGGTACTTCTAAACCTGTATGTCAATTCATCAAGGTAAGAAAAGATGTCAGGGCTCAATTCTAACTGGGAAAAATCATAGGGTTTCTCGAAGCCTGTTCCAAGGACAGTACAGGAGTCTACCGCTATCTCCTAGGTTTTCGGATGAGAGGACTTATTCAGTCAGGGTACACTTTCAAACCAAGCCTTAACAGAGATTTTTTTTCAATTAAAAAAAGCCTCAAGCACCTTAGTAATAACAACAATACAATTCCAAAAACCCGGCTCATATTATTTGTGTTTGATACTGCCTCCAGAAATGCTCTTTGAGTTCCATGGAAATCCATTAAACTAAGAGAGGCTGAATCTCAAACGAAATACTTTCAAGGACTTGGTCAGTCAATATGTTGAGTCATTCAAGTCTCGAACGCTTGCCGTTGAGTCATCGAGTGCTCCACTGAGCCCTCTCTACTGAGTGGGTATCTCATGTGGTCTCAGCGCCCTTAGCAGAAACTTCTTACCATTAATCTCTGTGTGTTACCTAGCGACTGGGTTGTAATTTAATGCATATAATGTTATCTAATAACAAATATAAAATAACTAATCAGACGAGATCACTTAAAAATAAGAATAATTGTCCTCTAAACTTTGAATTAGCCAGTGCATATATAAGGTCAAGTCTTTATCTAGGCAAACATTGTGAAAGGGCAATCCCATCTATTGCCCTTTCACAGGGCTTTTTATTTCTATTGTTCTGATCGACTGATTTATCTCTTTACGGCATGTGTGACCCATAACCTTGATTTAGGCTTAATGTTCTCTTTTTCACATTAAATACAAATTCTGACTTAAAGCTTCAAATGTTATATCAAGCATTGCAATTGAAGGAATGATGAGTAAGTAATGTTACTTTGAATGTATCTAAAGTTGCAACACAAATTCTGAAAAATTGGCCTTCAAATTTAAAAAAATATTTTCACACTTCCGAAAGGTGTTCTTTTCATCCATTGCTGTTCACACCTTCTTAAAAATACATTTCAGGAATTTTTTCACTGTTAAGTGGTACTGTAGAGCCAAAACAGGTCTCCAAACATTGGATTCTAGCTTTGTCATGTATGTATAGATGTGCCCCAAGTTCTATTATGCATGACATAGAGTTAGGTCTGGAAATAATTGGAACCTTACACAAGTTTTGTTATTTTGCCTATTCAATAAAATATATTCAAGTCACAGTGAAATAATAATGAAAAGTGCAGCCCTTCAGCTATAATTCGAGAAAGGGTTTAGGAATGATGTCTCTTTATGTGGAGAGGTTGGAGTCTGTTTGATTGAGTGTGTGGACAGGTGTCTTTTATACAGGTAATGAGTTGAAACAGTTGCAGTTAATACAGGTAATGTGTTGAGAACAGGAGGGCTTTTTAAAGAAAAACGAACAGGTATGTGAGAGCCGGAATTCTTACTGGTTGGTAGGTGATCAAATACTTATGTCATGCAATAAAATGCGAATTAGTTATTTAAAAATCATACAATGTGATTTTCTGGATTTTTGTTTAAGATTCCGTCTCTGACAGTTGGATTGTACCTACGATAAAAATGACAGACCTTTACATGCTTTGTAAGTAGGAAAACCTGCAAAATCAGCAGTGTATCAAATACTTGTTCTCCCTACTGTAAATTACCCATCCAACCCAAAATAGCAGCTTTAGGAAAATATTATTTTCGTAGTGAAGTAAAAACTTGTTCACACATCAGCAAAAATTTGAATGTTTTTTGGGTCTGTACAATGTCAGGACAATGTCAGCATTAAAGTACCATGGAGCTTTATACTACTGACCACGCAAAAATTCGGAAATCTTCCATCAAACAGCAAACTATTAACTTGGGATTCATTGGAAGAATCTTTAGAATCTCTTAGTTGTAATAAATAATATTATTTGGAGAGTTGCCCATAACCAAGGCCACAGCTGTTATAGTTTTAACATGTCAAAAGCTGTTCTTTCCACTGACATCTATTCTTGACTGGGGCGAGAACTGATCAGCCCTGTGCTCTGAAATAACAAGTCTTGTTGTTTTTAGAATGGAACACTTGTTGATGCTACAGGCACCATAAAAGGTTTGCATTCTGGTAGGTATTTTTAATCAAAACCCTCTAGTGAGATTGGTGTGAGGTGGAAAATGCTCACTGTGCCACAGTGGAGGTCTCCAGTATAAACTAAGTGATGGTTCTTTGGTACATGAGTCAAAGATAAGTAGCTAATGCGGCATATCCGCCATTTGCCCTGCTAAATTAATAATGTCCGCCACTGAACAATCACGTCATCTCTCATGGGATCAATTTAGCAACGCGAGGAAGAGGGTGACTTTATATTGGAACTCGTATACCCTCCTGAACATAACAAAGGGACATACCAAAGTGCTTTCCTTGTGGACGTATCTGTGCATAATTGGCCTAATAATAGCAAGGAGCCTCCAGCAACCTGAGAAGGTCTTTTACCACCATTTTGAAGGTCAGGCAGTTCACAACTCCATTTAATTCTGAAGTGGTGACTACTGGACTACTTTGACATTATAATACACAACTGCGGTAAGTTGAATCTGGAGACAGCAGGAACGTAGGAAACATATTTCCTATTAGGAAAGGTGATATGTTTGGGTTTTTTGTATTGGCGCTGCAAAAACCCAAACATTTCAGTGTATTTTTTCTTGGGTATATGCTCCGGAGGTTTATGGCTAAATAAGTAAATTCTCTCTGGGGTGGATCCTAAACACAGCATCCAGCATTGTACTGAAACGGTGTTAAAGCCACTGCCTTAAAATTGTTGTTCAGCCTCACTTAGCTTGCAGTGGGGGGGGAATGCAGGGAAATGTTTGGCCCTGTAACGTCCCCTCTGTTTATTAACATTTCTCCTGAGGCTCCATGCCCTTTTCTATCTGTTTATCAATGCAGCCAAAACAAACAGAGCGGCACCCGCCAGACAAATACTGACCATGGACCTCCCGAGTTGCGCGGCTGCCTGAGGAACACATTTTCTTTTGAAGAGATTTCCCTTTTTTACAATCTTAAGAGGACATCTTGGTAAATAAACATATGAAAATAACAAACAATCAACTTGCTATGAGACTAATAACTGAACACAAGTAAGTTTCCATTCTTCAGCCACCTGCTAACTGCCCATCTCTTCAGCAAGGGCCAAATGTGTACTGAAAGTACTCTTCCAGAAGCTTCCTTCAGATAGGAAAATCGCTAAATAAAATAGTAATACATGCTCAGGAGGAGAGCTTGAGCTACAGATACCACTCTTAATGAGAAATTTCTCATATGGGCTTTTACTTTTCATGTAACCCATTTTTCTTTTTGTAGTATAAATAAATGACTGTAAAATTCCAGCTTGAGTCTGTGTTTTGCATCCTTAATAGATTTGAGGACATGGTATTTACTTGTTTTGTGTGGGTTGCGCAGCTCCGAGTGGTTTGGGTATATAATGTTGACATTGAAAAGGACACTGCAGGGTTTCAGTAGAATCTGGATTTCTCTGTTCTTCATTAACTACAAGCCAAACTCACTCAACTGGATCCAAATGCTCATCAATCAGATTTATAGATTTTAAGTGTCATACTTCTGCCTAACAAAAAGTCCATGTTGTCGGCGACCCCTCTTTTTGTGGTTGCGCTTTCTGGCTCATAAGCCACTATTTGTTACTATGGGCCCATGCTGGTAACACCAGCTCTTGCCAGGCAGCAGCACCATGCCTCCATGAGACCTTGTAGCCATTTGTGTGTTTGATCTTCAGCCTCCATAATGTAGTAACTTCTGTGGGGGTTTTTCACTCCCCCTATGGAATGTTTTCTGCCTTGCTAACCACATTGTTTTGTCCTATTTGCCAAATCTTGCTACAAACACGCTGACATGCTGTCTTACTGCCAGGGTCCATTTTGTGGTTGAACCTTCTCATATTCTCCCATTTAACTACTTTTTTCCAGACACCTCGTTGGCTTCCAGCTGAAACTCACAACCAAGACAAGACCATGGCAGTTGCCTTCAGAGCAGCAATTGGAGATGTCACTCCCTACCTTCATGTAAGTCAAAAACCTCCCAACCCTTGCTCTGTTTTCTATAACAACGTATTTCAAATATATACAGTTGCATCTAAAAAATCTGAATATTGTGGAAAAGTGTGTTTTTTCAGGAACTGCTAATGATCCAAAGTATACAACCTCATCTGTGAAACACGTTGGGAATGTGTAATGGCATGGGCATGTATGATTCCACCAGAAACAGACTCACTTGATATTCAGCATTAGGATGAATTATTATATAAAAAGGCACCAAAACAAGTAGGAACTAAAAATGGCTGCACTATGTGCCTGGCAGAGAAACACAAGGCAAGACACCCTGCATCGGCTGATGTCTATAGGACTCTAGGCAATCGTTGCAAGAATTTGCAACCAAAATTGAATCATGACTTCACTGTACATTGTACCAAATTTGATATAATTTCTTATTGGTTAATTCAATATGGATCAAATACCCTCAAATTAAAGCTGACAGACTTCAATTTGACAAAAATAAATCTGTGTTACTGTCCAAACACTTGTTTTAGCCAACTAGAGTAGGGATGTGTGTGTGTATGCATTCATTTAGTGGACATTTTGAAGTAATAAACATGTATTAAAATGTATTAAAGATGAATTCCCTGATCCCTTCTGGACATTAGCTGACTTACAGTAACATTGCAATAGAACAAACTCCACTCGGTTTACCCTCATTCAGTTTTAGTTTGTCACAAGGCTGGTGGCAGGGCACATGCGCAGAGACATATGGGCAGGGATAATTCATGTTTTTAAATAAAATAAAGAAACAAAACAATAGCCGCTCCTGTGACTGGGTCAAGTGACACAAACTACTTCAAACCAAAATGATCCACACCAAGTGTCGGCAAACACTCAACATAAATGGGTTCCCCAATTGGAGGCAACGATCTACACCTGCCTCCAATTGGGGAGACCTAACTACATAGAGATGCCTAGAGGCATCTTCCTTTGTCCCGTACTGACTATGGCCCCAGCCCAGTGCAGAGATGGCTAGGGGCATAGCCAGGATGTGACATAGTTAAATAGCTTGATATTTCTGGATATTTCTTAATGGTAATTATTATTTCTTAGTGAAACAAGCAATGGCAGATGGGGGCAAATAAAACTGTTGTTAAAATCCCTACACAATTCTGAACTTGTTTCCTGACTTCAATATGAATTAAGTGAACTGTGTAGAATTATTGCAATAATATATAATAAATTGTATTGTTGAACTGAATATAATCGTTCCACTATTACTGCAGATATACTAGGGACAATTTCTTATTTTACAATGCCAAAACTCTACATAATGCCTCTTTAACAAGACTTATAGAAATGGAATTTAACATCCTCTTAAATATAGGGGGAGATGTAAAGTTACATTTACACTATGAAAAAAAGTCACACTAAAGCTCTCAGCACTTTTTTCAGTCTGTGACATCTCCTCCCAACTTCCATGGTACCTGTTCCACCGAAACCCATAGAGTCCCAGATTCAGCAGCCATCACAGAAATGACAAATTGCGTGTTTTGTTTTTGCGTTGAGTATAGCCCTGACAGATGTCCTGTCTGGGAAGACAAAGGCAACACATAAAATATATCTGGCACCTTGGTACATTCTCAACCAGAACACCTTTCTTTAATGTTGACGTTTCAGAACAGTATCGCAAAGTTTTTATTCCGGCCTGAGGTGCATCCTAAACACAATTTAAACATATTTTCTAGTTTCTTTTAGTAGATAAGTACTCAGTCTCAGTGCTAGGTTGCCACTATATCATGTGTTGCTGAAACATTTCCAATACACCTGCCAAAAACACACAAGTACAGCCTCATTCCTTTCAGGAATTAACAGTAATGTCAGGCCATCGTGTACATTTTATCCTTCCAGATTTTACCTATAATTTTATGCTCTATTCAAACAGTCTGAAATCAACTTAGAGGATGAAAGAAACTTGAGGTCAATCGAAAAATGTCTCGATTTTTTTCCAACCTCCATTAAAGGCAATAAAGCTTGAGGGGCTTTAAATAATAATGACCTGAGTCAGTATAGAAAAACTTCAAGGAATTATGTTGCTGCAAAGAAAAGAAGCATGATCAATCTTATTGTGGATTCCTCAAGGGACTTTCCTTTGTCTAGTCTATGAATATAGCTGGTCAATTAGTTTAGACACAAACAGCAGGTAACACAGAATGATTAATGTTAAAACATAACCACACACTGAAACAAACCCACATAAGAACACATGCGTGCACGCACGCACACACAAACACACACAACAAATACGCTTTTCTCATCATATGCCTTTCATGCTCATTAAAAGACACCAGGCCAGGCGACTTAACCGTCATTTTTAAATAATATAGTAACACTCTTGCAGACACACACCTTTTAGCAGCATTGAACGCAGCTTGGCTGCCACACATTGATAAGGCATACATGCTCTCAATCAAGACTTACAAGGGAAAGGATAAAAAGGCCTAAGCAAAGCAGCTCTGGGCAGCTGTGGGGGGGAAGTGGAAAGAAGATACAATGCGATGCAGTACTCCACCTAGCAGATTGATGTTTACATTTTGTTTAGCTTTTCTCTGCTACTTCTTGTTAATAAATGCCCTCCAGGGCCCAGAACACTGGCTCTGTGTCCGTTCGCTGTGCCTCTCCCTGTCGCAATATATAGCATACAGAATAATTTGTATTTTTAAATTGAAAAGCTGCCCTTCAGTGATCAGTTCCATGCTCTGCTGGCTGAGCATTAGCCGCTAGTCATGCTCCCCTTCTCTAAAGTTAATACACTCAGTGTGTTTGGCCTGACCTTTCTGTCTCTGGAATGTATTTACAAAGCACAGACTCCACTTCGCTCTGTGTGGAATGGCTTCTTCAGGCACTTAATATCTGATTCATGGTGCAAATATCCCTTAGTGAAGTTCCAAAACAGGGTCTTGACAAGCACAGGCATGCAAAATCACAGGTTTTAAAAAACACCACTTTAAAGAGTCTGAGACAAACACAAAATATTCATCATAGCCTACACATTGTCAGAGAGCTTGAAACAGAAGATTTGTAGCATGTGTCAACCATTCATGGAAATCACTAGAACTCAGCATCCCTTTTGAGTACTACCCGCTGACCTCTGTGACCTACCCTTCATCACCTCTGACCTCTGTGACCTACAGCTTCAGCTGACACTTATAACTTACTTCTGTAACAACCCATTCAGTCTCCCCGGCCCATATAACCAACCAACATATATTAATCAATGTCAATCCTTACTGATACAGTACTTTACTTAACCAAATGTCTTTTTTTAACCAAAATAAACAGTGCCTTAACTGTTTCAAGTGGCTGCAGAACTAAAACAGTGCTGAGGTCTATGTTCTTAGGGTGATAGATATTAAACTAGCTGTGAACCTTCCAGTGCTCTCAGCCATGTGTTTCCTCCTGTCAAGCATGAAATGCAACAGCTTGCACGGCAAACGATATTACTGAGTGAGCAGATCACGACATTAAAACCGTCAGCTCAGTCTACACACTGACTTTGCATAGCACAATTTTAAGGCCAGGTTTTGATCTTTAACATAAATTTGAGGAAAACAGTCTTCCTCAATCCCTCCCGGGATATTTTAACCTTGGTTTGTATGGTTATTTGACAGTCTAAAACATTGAACTTAATCCCGTACAGAAAGCAGAACCCCCAGCATCCTTTTTCCCATTGTGTGTGGCCTGACGCAGGCCTGCTCTTTGGCTCTCTCCCCAGTCTTGCGCTGTTGATCTGGGATTCCCTTTCCATGACCCTGCCAGTCACCCATGTACATAGAATGAAAAGCAGGAAATCCAGTGAGTGGACAAAAACAGGGTAATAAGCCTCATACAGCTACATTGTTCTTCCATTACTCCCAATGCTAACCTTATGGACATTGAGAGGGCTTCCTCTTTCAAAAAAGGGCATAATACCAAAAGTAGAGAAATTGGAATTGAAATGAATCAAAAAGTGAGATAGGCTTTATTCCCTTAGTTTAACATTAATGCCATCTTCCTCGGTCAAATAGTTTTACACTATCATTTTGTTTAAACCCTAGGCTTTAGGCTTAATCAGTCATTAAAGCAGTAGCCTGAAAAATAAAGATGTCAGATTAACAGGTGCTGACCCAGAGGGCCAAGCACAAATGCATGGAGCTAATTTGTATGGGTAGGTACCTGAAATAGAGAGAATTACCTGCTACTTCATTGACAGGTAATGTCTCAAGGTCAAGTATTTTCTCCGTCTAATAGATCACAGTGACTAGGCAAGACATTTCCATGATATTTATTATTCTATTGTCCTCGCTGAAATACAATTTAATTCATGCACAGGTCAAGGGTCACTTTCTAACGCTGTTGCGGTGTCTTTTATAAATGACCACGCCACTGTTTGAGCAAAACTATTTGATTTATTTTCATATAGAAGACAAGAAAGAAAAGATGTAGGTTTCCAGTGCAATGCAGAAAAACCCGAGGTTAATTTCCATGGTTCTCTAACAGCATATGCACTAAGCAGCCTGTTTGTTAGGTACTTCTTGCAGGAGCAATCCATTTCCATGTGAGTCACTTGGCCTTGGCATGCTATATACAGAAGGCAGACATTAATCAAGTTACTGTTTGATTGAATGTTAGGATGGGCAAGACAAGAGACCTAAGCAATTTTGAGCATTGCATGATTGTCAGGCAAGCATCTAAAAAACGGTCACCCTCCTGGGCTTTCACGCGGTAGGTTTAAAGAAAATGGTGTGTTTAGAATGTGATTAAAATGTCATTTGCACACACTCTGACGCGTCGGTATCTATAGTCTGGAAAAATATTCTAGTAAAATCTAATCCTCCGACACTCTACTGGACACATCCATGAATGAACCAATAGTCTATAGTAACATCAACCGTATTGTTGTTTTAGTGTTGGGTTATGAAAGAACCTGCAGTAATGCACCAACCCAATAAATAGCATTTATTTCATCTGTGGAGAGAAGACAGAAGGAAACCAAGTGAACCAATTGCCAAGCCTTGGTTGCCGATGACAGTAGAAATCCCGGTTGTCCGACCTGTCTGGTGGCCAGCTATATTTCAGATGTGTTGAGTTATCTCCACAAACAGACCTGGCCATGACGTGTTTACTTTCCTCTGAGATACATTTTTCTAGGGGGGACAAAAGAAGTGTAATATGATGGTTTGTATTGTCTGTTCGTCCCAGATGAGTTGTAGGGACAGGCCCATTACTCAGAGGATGAATTGTGGCAGGCTATGATTCTGTCATTATTTCCATATCCGGGCACTTTGGCGGGAAAGGTCTAAAGCATTTAGCCGCACTGTCCACTGTCTGTTTGCATTGCCACTCCACAGATAGAGGAATATGACACCACTGTTTTTGAAGTGTAATGACGGGTTGCAGTGCTACTGAACTGTGGCTTCAGGATTGCATTAATCGCAGGACTCAACTGTTCTTCCCATGTAACCTTCTGTTGTAGCCGTGCTTGATTGTCAAGGTGGTTTTGGCTGTTTCACTACAGTTTGTTTTGACGTGTTGACATAAATTTATTGGGACTCAAACATGGGTCCCTGCGAGTGTCAAGTGATCCAAATGCTTCACTGACATCGTTAGTTGTTGTACTACAACTGTAACAATTTAATTGGGATACATTCTTGTGAGACCAGTGAGTTGTAGAAGATTCACTCTGTGTAGACAATGTAAAATAGGGTTTGCTCACAATGTGCATGAGGATATTTGTGAGAATATTTGTTTTTTTCAGCTGACTGAATTCCTTCGGTTTAGCATGGTTAGCATTTTCCTCCATCTTCCTAAAGTTTTTTTTCTCTGCACAGACGAGAAAACATAATTGATGGTGTTCAGTGGTGGGAGAAGAACCCAATTGTCACACTTCAGTGAAAGTAAAGATACCTTAATAGAAAATGACTTAAGTAAAAGTGAAGGTCAACATGATAAATACTACTTTAGTAAAAGGAACATATTATATATAGTACATTATCCTGTACAATATGTACTATGTAATACAGCTGATTTCTTTTGCGATAATGTTGAGTTTTGTGCATAAGATTCTCATTAATTTAAGATATAGAGAAATAAATAAATAAAATTAGAGAAATGGCTTTTGACAAGTGGCTTAGTAAAAGTGACAACTAAACAAAAGTTTAGTGTAGCAGAGATGTGTGAGATCACATCCTGTCCATTAAATACTCGATTGGTCAGAAAGCTCAGTTTGTATTCAAAATTATTCCAGATCGTTACAAAACGGGTTAAACTTCACTGCACACTGGATTTGTTCCTGTGTCTTGGTGAGGATGATGAGGATGCTCTCTTTCAGATTAAGGTTTTGACCATTTTAAACACACGCACAGTTGGGTCCGGAAGTATATGGACACTGATGCAATTTTTTATAATTTTGTCTCTGTACACCACAACAATGAAATGGAACAACCGAGATTCAATTTAAAATGGAACAACCGAGATGCAATTGAAGTGCAGACTTTCTGTTTTAATTCAGGGGGTTGAACAAAAATATCTAATGAAACATTTAGGAATGGCAAACATTTTCATACACAGTCCCCTTATTATAGGGGCTCAAATGTATTTGGACCAATTAACACAATCATAAATAAAATGTTCATGCTTAATACTTTGTTGAGAATCCTTCGCAGGCTATTACTGCTTGAAGTCTGAAACGCATGGACATCACCAACACTGGGTTTCCTCCTTCGTGATGGTTTGCCATGTCTGTACTGCAGCTGTCTTAAGTTATTGTTTATTCGTGGGACTTTCTGCCTTTAGCAAGTTTTGTCTTCAGCAAATGAAATGCATGCTCGATCGAGTAGAGATCATGTGATTGACTGGGCCATTGCAGAATATTCCACTTGTACATGTTTTGGGTCATTGTCCATCTGTAAAGTGAAGCGCCGTCAAATCAACTTTGCTGAATTTGGCTGAATCTGAGCAGAAAGTATATGGCTATACACTTCAGAATTCATCCGGCTGCTTCTGTCTTCTGTCCATCATCAATAAACACTAGTGACCCAGTGCCATTGGAAGCCCTGTGTTTCACAGATGTGGTATGCTTCAGATCATGAGCCGTTCCAAGCCTTCTCCATACTTTTTTCTTCCGATCATTCTGATACAGGTTGAGCTTTGTTTCATTTTCCCAAAGAATGCTGTTCCTAAACTGGGCTGACTATTTTAGATGTTTTTGGGCCTTTGTTTTCTTGAGGCTTATGAATGGATTCCACCTTGTGGTTAAACCCTCTGTATTTGCTCTCCTTTAGTCTTCTCTTTATGGTAGACTTGGATAATGTTATGCCTACCTCTTGGAGAGTGGCTGGATGTTCACTTGGCTCTTCACTTGGTTGGATGTTGTGGGTTTCCATGGAAAGGATCCTACGATCATCCACCACTGTTGTCTTCATGGACGTCCAGGGCTTTTGTGTTGTGAGCTCACCAGTGAATTCTTATTATGAACTAGTGATTTGGCCACTCCTAATGTTCCTACTATCTCCCTGATGGATGTATTTTTTCAGCTTGAGGATGGCCTGTTTCACTTGCATTGAGAGCTCCTTGAACTGCATGTTGTGGGTTCACAGCAACAGTTGATTCCAGGTGAAAGCCACACCTGGAATCAACTTCAGACCTTTCACCTGCTTAATTCATGAAGAAAAAACAAAGGAATAGCCTTTAATTGTCCATGAAACAGCTTTTGAGTCAATTGTCCAATTACATTTGCTCCCTTGAAAAAGAGGAGGCTACATACTAAAGATCTGTAAATCCCAAACCCTTCCTCCAGCTTGGATGTGAAAACCCTCAAATTAAAGCTGTGAGACTGCACTATAAGTCCATATTCATTACTCATCTGTAGCTTGAATATATTTTGGTAAACAGGCAAAATAACAAAACTTGTCAGTGTCCAAATATTTCCAGACGTAACTGTGTGTTCTCAATCTCTGATTCATGCTTAGATACACACTTCATGCAAAGTAGTATTTTGTTATCCAACCAATAATAGCCTAGTATAACGTGATCATTGACAATGATAAGTAAATCTTTTGGAATTATACAACCACTCATATACTTCTTGCCATGATACATTTTGTTTGCTTATGGTACTTCTATTTAAAAAAGTAGACAAATATGCTGGTGAATATGTTTTGCAAAGTTCTATATCACTTTCAATAAGGTTAACACAAGCTTGTCTGATATAGCTGCTGGTGCAAACTGTCTCATCAATCATGTTGTAGATTTTATAGCATAATAGGCTACTACACATAAGCCCTAACGATTGTCAAAGTGCTCAGAAAGTAAATGGTTACCACTCGACCCAAATGTACCACATAGAGGTATTTGTAAGTCATATTTCACAATTGATTATAGTTTCTGAATTTTTGCTGTGACAGAATTGTATTTACTTGGTTCTATTTGCTGTATTCAGCAATGTTGTATGTAATGCTACAATAAATAGGAAGGCAAGTTTCTATGACCCAGCTTGTGTTGCTTCTCTACCAGGCTGTCCCTGAGGAAGACAAATATGCACTTTGACAGTTCAACACTAAGCCAGGGTGGTTTAGGCACATTTTAGAAATGGGCTTTGAAGTATAAAAAGTCTTAATATGAATCAAAATATTCTATAGGGAAGTCCCACTAAAGTCTTAGTAATTAAATTGTTTTATTATGCTGGGATGGCTAATAAATCACTGAGTGTGTTTACATGAGGAAAATATAATTCAAGCCTCCTTTCGACCTTGAAATGCTCATTTGTATTGTGTGGACATTAGTAAAAAACCTTTGAAGATATTAACATATACAGCTCTAATAGCTCTGATAGGCTGGCCGGGAGTTATTTTAGATCTCTTTAAAAAGGGACCGTTTCAGTCTTTTGGGGGGGGGGCAGGATCTGTGCTTTTTTAGCTTGCTGGTTCCACCTTTTGGGTACCAGGAAAGAAAAACACATTGACTGAGCTAAGGAGCAACTCTCCTCCTATAGTTGTGGGATGGATAGGTTAGAGGCGGCTGAAGAGCTTGGGCAGGGATATAGCATTTGAGCACTGCCGGAAGGTAGGGAGGGGTATTTTGCAGTCAGGGCAATCTGGAAGAATATCAGTTCTGTCTTGAAGATGTTCATTTTGAGGTAGCAAAGGTGTCATGATTGGCAGAAATATTGTGGAAGGAATAGACAGAAGAGATATTTGTCAATAGTTTTGGACATAAGAGGGGTGGTTTCACGTGGAGAAAATCTCTGGCCATCTAGATAGAGTAGTCAGGGATAAGATGATCAGAATTCAGGAATAGTCAAGAGAATAATGACGGTCTCAAGAAGAGAGGAGGGAAGGAAGTCTTATGTAGAGCAAATAAAATAAGGACCCAGCTATGGTGGTAAACAAAAACATGAATAGAGAAGCTTGCTCTTATTCAAAGGGCCAGTAGAAACTGCTGTAGCCAGCAAGCTAGTTAGGTTAGTCCTCTCAATCAGCATCACCACTCAAGAAAATAAGCTTGTCAGTTACCTTTTATCATTTTTTATCGTTTTCTGATCTTCACTATGTTAAGAGATGAATACTGGAAACAAGATGTCATAGATGACCACTTAGGCATCCCACATTTTACTATTGGAGAACCCAATTTAATGCTAGTAGATTCTTTAAACATAACACCAATCAACCTACCAGACATTGAACTTAACTGATGATTGGTGAATGCATACCAACCCATTATTGCATCTCTATGCGCATTACTATCTCTGTAAATTATTTAGATTTAATGGCATAGACATACAGGTGTCCTTTGCTATCAAAAACCTGCTTCTACCAGAGGATTGGCTGTTATTTATTAATCTGGCTGTTGACCATAGGAAACTAACTGATAATATTGCAGTCAGGGGACAGAAAGATGTGACGAAAGAGATGCCTAAACTGCCAACCTTCAAGCAGTTGTACTGCATTATATACTGTATATATTATCCTCACACAATGTAGTATAACTCATGACAAGAATCCTCCCAATGGTCTGGGAAGTTACTGAGTGAATAGATACAAAGTGGTTAAAGACGAAAAATACATAGTTTGGCTAAATGAGCACAGCGTGAGTTTAGCACAGATTATCATATGTATGCTCAAGCCAAACTTGTGGATTATGACCTAATTAAACATTTGAAATTATGTTTTGAAAATGAGCTTGAATCAGAAGATACAAGTTGCTTTCCTGTTTGTATGTTTTATGTAAATGAGAAGTTATAGGTTCCAGATGCATTCCTTTTTCTTCACAAAAGGTCCAGAAAAAAATATGTTGATATTGTACACATTGTGAAATTCAGAACTTTAATCATACTGTCATAATCCATTTTGTGGAAATCAAGAGACCATTTTCTCTCATGGTAAATTGTGCTAGTGCTACAGTGGGACCAAGGAGTTGGAAACAAATGCACAAATGCATGCCAATTTGGACAGATGGCCTTGCACGCCATAAAATGGCCTTCATTAAATGGTCTTGTATGAACCCACATTTATTTGTGTTCGACAGCCATTAATTAAAGTGAGATGGATGGAAGTGTTAAGTCGGTTTGATGCCGATGTCAAATTGCTCTTCTGATCTTGGCAGAAAACATAAATTTGGTACTGCGGAGCAGTAATTGTGATAATACTGCTTCACTGCTTTTCGTTTTTCCTGTTCAAAAGACGGAATCTTGTGCTATTATGCAATATGCACATATGCAGACCAAACCACACACAATACAATATCAGTAAGTCATATTGTTTTCTGGTTTCACATGCCACATATATTTAGCCTCCTCTTTCTTTTTCTCAGTTAATCAAATCCACTGGAATACCCTGTGCCATAACTGCATTCTGATGGACGGTAGGGTGAAGAATAATTCCACTGTTGACAAAGATTTTTATAAAATACTGTACGATATAAATGTAAAAAACAGAAAGTATTTCAAAGCTAGCTTGCTATGCTATGATCTGCCAAGTAATAACAAAACGATTCCTATTTCATCAAGTTGTGAGCATTGCCAGTTACATCCTATTAAACCTAACTGGTTAACTTTAACTGTACCAGTTGCAGTAAACCTAACCCTAACATGGCTTAGTGCTGTCCAACAACAATCCATTTGGGTTCATACTATATGGGTTGGGAATGTTAATTGTAGACTGGATCCATCCAGACAATTGCATGGTGCTTTATACATCTGACACTATGCAACAAGGCCCCATGTATTTTGCATCTTATTTGGTGTTTGCTGTATATGAAGAGCACAACTACTTGATTTAGAAAATATTGTCATCCATTAGCAGGCATCAAGCGTACTGACTTCAGGTGAATATGTACTGTACTGTGGATTGAACATGGCAGTTAATTCACATTAGAGATCATATGCACTGTGTACCTGTGTTTATAGCAGTGCAGATGTTGCCAATGAGTGTTCTGTGTCAGAACTACTACCTGACTCCATTATCATGTAAACTACTGCCCTATGTTAGATAAACATAATGACTGCATGTATGTCACATAACAGTTAAGGATTGTCATCCTGCTAATTTATACAAGGTTAAGGTATGTGTAAGAGGTCTGTTTTTTACAAATCTAAGAGCTGCATGAGTTAGTGCTCTCCTACTTGGAAAACCAAAATAGTGTGTTTTTCTGCATCAGGGCCTGGATGTGGCTTTTCTGGGGCTTTTCTGCATCAGGGCCTGGATGTGGCTTTTCTGGGGGATTTCTGCATCAGGGCCTGGATGTGGCTTTTCTGGGGCTTTTCTGCATCAGGGCCTGGATGTGCCAAATAGTGACAAAAGGGTTTTGATACTATAGCATTTGATTATTTCCTTTTTTGTGTTTTTAGTTGATTGAGTAACATTTGTACACTGAATTTTTTTGTTTGACATTATGGATGTATCTTCTGTTAGTAAAAACTCCATTGTGATTTTATGTAACAATAAAATGTGTACTAGTCTTAGGGGGATGAATAATTTTGGTTGCCACAGTACTTCTTGCTAGCATATCTCAGTAAGCTGATCTGATTCTTACCACCTTGCTCACACAATCCAGAAGCTTTTAGCCAAATTGATCGTTACTTCCCCACCATGAAGGCCTGCCTTACCGTAATGATGAAGTTCGATACTGCAATTCATGGCTATTTTTTTACGCTATTTGTTAGTCTGTTGGTGAAAATGTTGAGTCTGGATAGTTATTGAGTGTGAGTACATGTTCTCAGTGAATCCATTAAGATATGAGTGGAGCTAAAGCTTAAGATGGTGGGATTGATTTTTAAAATGGGTTTGAACAAAGAAACACTCTAGGAAGGGTGAAAAATATACAGTCTTTGCACAGCAATTTCTCAAAAGTTGGGTACAAATCTATCAACTTTGAAAGTAGCATTTTTCCTATTTTTCACATGCTGTGTTGATTTAAGCCTAACATTGTGAAGCTCTGAGTCGGTACTTTTAGTAAAGCCTAAAGCTAGAGCTGTTGAGTCATATATAAACGCATTGCCGTCAATGGAGTGAAGATTAGCGTCAACATATTGACCCATAGAGAAAGTCACCCAGGACATTACACTTAAGTGAATACATGACATTCAATAGGGGGAATTATCCACACAAAAAAGTTTCAAACATCTCTCCCTCCCTTCTCTCTCACTTTCTTTGCCTCCCCCACTCTCCCCTCCTTTTATTCCCATCTTCTATCAATCCTTTTTACCCTCCCTCTCTATTAATCCTTTACTCTCCTTCCCATCTCTTTCTACCTCTCTCCCTGCTTCCTCTGCATTGTGTCTTTCTCTACACTCATCTCTCCTCATGGGGAGATTTGGAGGAGAAATGGAATTCAATATAGACACATTTCTCTTTGCATCAAGTGTCAGATTAATCTTTCTCATTCAATGCAAGACAATAACTTAAGCTACGTGTCCTTCATGCTTTTCCATAAGCATCCTTGTGTTTGCACTAATTCTCCGCTACATTCAGTCATTAAGTTTGATATAGATCTTGTGGCAAAATCATGCCAGACATTGTCTGATAATATGCAAATGTATGCATCAAATTCTATACTATATGTAGAGCTCTTGATGGGAATGCTAGCAAAAATGTGATTACATGCGTAGCCTACCTAGCTGATACATACATACAACGTTGTGCAATTACAGTGTAAATGTAGGTGAGATTGAGGTATAGGAATGTGCGGTAAAGCAATAAAAGCATCCAACGATGGATCAAGTTTGCTAGTTCAATTCCCATTGCTGGCAATGGGCAAAATCTGATCACCTGTTGGAGCCAATTAACCATCGTTTCTATGGATAACATAATTGGAAGGCAGGATCGGAAACCAAATGCCAGTGTCTGTTCTGCAACGCAGTCAGATTCATTTCCCGTCACTATTGGTTTTCATACAACCTATCTGTCATGTCCAGCAACCCAAAGCATGACTCTATTGAAATGGGCAACCCATGTTAATTTGCCAGTTGTACATGCACTCTTTCTGCATGTACAACTGGCATTGATGTAACTGGAAGTAATCTAGTGGTCTAATCCGAGTGCTGCACTTTTGAGATGTCTTATACCGGCCAATTGCATTTTGCAACATTTGTGAATAGGCTTCTCCCATGTGTCCACTGCTATGTTTATAAAGGAAATACATTATTGTTTATTGTGGTTTTCCCAGACATATGTTCCATCATCAGGAACTTTTTCTGTCTTCTGAGTTCCTATTCTTATTCAAAATCATTCAAATTAAACCGGGGATTTTACAGCGTGTAGTATGGTATACCGAAATGTCAGTTGCATGACGATACAAGACAATGACTTGGTGTGGGATTTTAGGACAGCCTGGTTTTGATGTTCTCTGTGTGATGAAACCCACTGCAACCTCCAGCTGCGCCGGATCGAGGACACATTAATCTCACGTTGAACATTTCGGTAAATTCTGGTATCCATCACCTGCCCTCACCGCACAACGCTTACCAGGTAGTATGACGATTATATAAAGACACAATGTCCAATATATGTTGCTTTTACATTGCTAACAAAGGTAACTGATGTAGCTGAGTTGAATGGAGAAATGTTGTGGTTAATTATCTGATTAGCCCTCTCGAACACTGAAAACAGTACTCCCAGTCAACTTGTTGATGCTTGGGATTCAAAAGTTTTATGTTGAAGTTGGGACTTGGTAGAGAGTGAGTACTGAATCATTACGTTTTTCATAGTCATACAATTTTTAGAACATCACCTTGCTAAATGTGCTTTAGCTGTCACCCAGACCTGGCGCTGAGTGGTAAATTGACTAGTCAGTAATTTCAAGATCTTTAAATAAAAACGGATAAATAGTTCCACTTGAAAGTATGCCTTATCTTAAAATCTTAAGAGCTCTAGGCTGCACCTTTCAGCAGTCTCCTATTAAAAGACACTCTTCTTGACGCTTGGTCACCACGCCAGACTGCTGTCCAAATAGCTTAGCCTTATAAACTGAAGTCTGGCTCAAGATTTAAAAGCTGAAATAACAGTACGTTTGTATCTACGCATGATATAATCCCATCTGGTGGATAGCCTCACTACTGTCCTTTCTTCCCTCTCCCTTCTTTACCTGTCTGTGCTAGGTTGTTTCAGCTTGACCCACAAGAATACAAATTGTGAAGATTGTGTCAACACTCCACATTGCATATATTATGTTAAGGAGACACAATTCTACTCAATTATCTGTTTCCTGCAGCCATGGCAAAAAAGTTTGCTATCAATGTTAGTGAAATTCCCCATTACCACGATGTCTAGCACCTCCGCCCACCTCAACCCCCCCAACACAAATCTAATATCTTCCTGTACACAGCGTTGCCATTCCAAGATTTTGGAATATAAAGTGTGTAAAAATAAATGTACTTTCTCAAACTTAGCGATATACTTCTCCAGAATCCAAGTAATCCTGTGTAACAGGCCTGACACACTCCTTCGAAAACAACTATAGCCTATCGCAGCAACACAAAATGATTTCATAGTCGGCTATTACGATTGGTTGTTAGCCACTCAGATATTATTAGATATTGGTAATAACCAAGTGACCAAGTTCACACCTCTTTTAAAAGTAAACCAAGAGCTGAGGGGTTTGCTTTTGTAAATTGGACTGGCTCTTTCTCCCAAGGGAAAGTGATGAAGGCGAGTGCCTACAGAAAGCATATTTGAGATTGGAGTCCAGCCTTTATCTCACCTTCCACAACACCTTTTCAGAAACTCTGCAGGCGTTTTTAAGATACTTAAACTGTAACCTGGCCATCCTGTTTTTGATGCTAACGACAGGTTTCACCTTGTAGTCCAGTCTTGACAATCTGCCGGTGAAGCCTTCTGTGGATAATAGTGACTGACACATCCTGGACTACCTCCTAGAGAGTGTTCCTGATCTGTCAAAAATGTATATCTTTATTTATTATTGAGAGCATTCTTTTTAAAGAAGTTGAAAACTTTCGCTTGTCAGATGCTCTGACCGTCGAGACATATGTTAGTATCTGAGTTCAGTTACACTTCTGCTTCCTCTCATACTGCTCAGACTCGAATATGTACGATGAATCTGAACAATGATTCCTCCTTACCGCTAACTAGTGTAGATTTCGATTTGAGACAGTTTATATTTCCATGTAAAGAATATACATAAATTTGTCAATACAAACTGAACTTTCACTGTAGTGTATGATACTTTGCTTCTGCCTATGAAATCAGACAAACGGCCTTGGGAGGACCAGCCTTCTAAACCATGGACTCCTGCTCACACGCACCATAGCAACATCGTTTGAATCAGGCCCACTACTCTTTCAGCAGCAACAGCTAAATATTCTCCCTCTTTCCCCACTGCCTCTGTTCAATAAACAACAAAAATGCCAGAAAATATATTTTAAACATGCTGTCCTGTATTGTTGACTGCCAACGTTCTTCCAAACTCAAGTGAAACTGAAATAATATTTTTTGTCCCCAAGGAAACATACGACGGAACCATCTAACACTATTGTTAAAATAGACAGCTCTACCATAGCAAAACAATCTGTAAAACACCTCAAAGTAATATTAGACTCAGATCTCTCATTCAACACCCACATAAAGAACATTTCCAGAACGGCTTTCTTTCATCTAAGGAACATAGCCAAAATCAGTAACCTACTCTGATTTACGGATGCAGAATATCATAATCCATGCTTTCTTTTCCTCCGATCTAGATTACTGTAGAACTCTTTACCCTTTTAAGTCTGAAATATCAACAAAAGTCCTAACAGGAACCAAAAAGTTTGATGACATAATTTCATCTTTAGCTTCACTTCACCCTATGTAGGCTGCACTGACTACAAAGTCGTGTTATGAGCATACGAAGCCTTGCAGTCACACTACCATCTAGCTCAAAGACTCATCCTATACATACCAACAAGGACTCTAAGATCACAGGACGCTGGCCTTCTTGTCATCCCTAGAATATAGAATGACACATCTGAGGGCAAACTCTTCTCCCACCAAACATCATGCCGCTGGAATAGTCTGCCAATCCCTGTCCTGATGGCAGACATTCTGTTTTTGTTTTTTATTTGACCTCTAAAAATGCTTACACTGTGAACAGTTTGCATGACCTTCACGTCAATAACAATTGTACTGATTATTTGCTACGCTATACGTTTATTTTCGCTTCCTTAACTCCCTAACATTTTGACTCCCTCATGCACAGGAATCAAAATCACCGTTGTTCACTAAGAAAATGTACACATACAAAGAAGTAGGCAGCTGTCATAGCTTAGCTCTCAGGGCATTTTACTAGTAGCCAAAAGGGTTCTTGATTGAAAATCCAAGTAAACAAGGTTATTCTGTCCTTGAGCAAGACCGATATCATTTGCTCCAGAGTCCATGTACAAAATGGCTTATCTACTGTCTGTGACCTCACTCTCAATGGGACAGTGGGAGAGGCAGAATTGCAATTGGCCAACACCCTCCGGGTTTGGGGTGTTAATAATGGCATCGGCTTGCATTGTCACATCACACTCTAGTGAAACATTGTAGCGGGTTTCACTGTCTGTGAGCACAGTCAAGGTACTTTCCTTAACTTCAACTGGGGAGAAAAAGAGGGAAAAGGAAAAAGGAATATGGACAACCTTTAATTCAAAGGAAATAACATTGTACCATATTACCAGTTTTTGGTAATCTTTACGGTTATGAAACTCCAGGTCAGCATCATATTAACTGTTGTTGACCACTGTTGGCCTTTTTCTGAGATTGTGCGTTATGCTTTCCACTCATCACTGATTACCCTGCACTGCTCATTTCCCTACTTCTTGGTGGGTCTGCAAGTCAGACTTTGAGATGGAATGACAGCTGGAGATGCACTTTATTCTCTTTAGGCTCCATTAAAATACTCACACAAGATTGAAATAAATTTAATTTAAATGTAATTTAATTAAATGTAAAACCCATCGTCGCATGTCATCACAACAACCTGTCCCTGTCCTTGTCTATTTGGTCATGCTTCTGACCCGTATAAGGTTTTATAGACTCTGAACACAGCCTAAATGCATTTATTAATTATTGCAACTTCACCCGGCACAGCCAGAAGAGGACTGGTCACCCCTCCAAGCCTGGTTCCTCACTAGGTTTCTTCCTAAATTTCAGACCCTTTTAGGGAGTTTTTCCTGGCCACTTTGCTTCAACACTGTTGTTGCTTGCTCCTTGGGTTTTCAAGCTGGGTGTTTCGTAAAAGCACTTTGTGAGAACTGCACATGTAAAAAGGGCTTCATAAATAAATTAGATTTGATTGATTGATTGACCACTGTTATGATATTCCAATATGTGCAAAAGCACTTTGCATGCAAACGTATTGCGGATGAGTCATTGTGTTTTGTGGCTTATCCTAGACTTAACTTGCTGAATGTGGGCGTATCGTTAGAGAGATTGGGCCAGAGACATGAATATTTTTGTCTTTTTGCTATACTATGTACTGACAGTGCATGTTTGTGGGGAATGCACAAACCAAAAAATAAAATGCTATTCAAAATATATCATAATGGAATAATGTCAAATATTTTGGTCAAAGTTCCATCCGTTTCTAGGTATTACACCCCAGCCTGGAAGATCACTCCTTTATTCATCACTTGAGCTTCAGCATGGAAGAAGATAGTTAGAGGAAGATTTATTGAGACAAACTCTATAGGTTCAAGTGGCATATGTTTACCAAAGTAAATGAATGTTTTATATGTTTGCATAATCTTTAATTGCAGCACTACCTTAGAGCTAATGAGTCCCACATTTGGCCCTATAGACTTGATATCCAGGTCTAAGACTAAAAAGAGAAGGTTTAGGATCTCAACTCTTAAAGAGATACAGTGAAACATCCAAATCAGTCCAAACTATTCTAAACAGAAGTTGCAGTACTGCTCCCGCTTCAAAGGTGCTATTAACAAAAAGTGCCAGTTCGGATATGCTGGCCAACCAGTTGAGCAGATATGAAGAGCAGCTACTGCACGCATGCCAACTGGGACGACTGGGCATGAGAAATACCTTAGCACAGCACAGCGACGGCACCCTACGCCTTGGAACCCACACCGGCTACACCCGCACACCACTCAAATTAGAGGCCAATGCCTTTATCATCCTAAGAACGATGTTGGCAGAACATGTAGGGAATTATATGCAATATACATTTTAAAGTGCTTGAAGTTGACTGATCTTTAAAAAAAGATGGGTTTGTACAATGAGTTCTCGATGATGTAGACCTTAGGTTAATTGGAGCCATTTCTACACTTTTATTTCTGCCTTCAGTGAGAAAAGGAAATCCAGTGAAGTACTGGCTCAGCATCTGCCAGTCATCTGGCACCAAAATACATGCATCAAGAGAAGTCTTACACGAAACAGATTTGTAGGGGCTGTAGCTGCTAATAAACCATTCTTGTGGAAAGGCAACAAGCTGAAAAAACTGCAATATGCCAAAAGCACGCAAAATTATTTTGGTGCGACTTTGAAAGGTCTAGTTAATAAGATAAACATGTCACTGTGTCAGAAGTTTAGTTGGCATGAAAAAGTATTTCTTTGTCAGGAACTGGGATACCGGTCAGGATAACGGTAAGGACGAAATTAAACTACAGGGGAGTCCTCGAAGATCCAGAATGTGTAGGACGCCAGGCTCGAGCGAGGCACAACAATGACCGAAGGCACACATCCAAGATAATGTTGGAGTGGTTTGGGGTCAAGTGAAGCCTGGCTGGAGGCAATGGAGCCTGTCGAGCTCCCCATATAAAATCCTTGCCCTTCTTGCTTGTTCTCCTTGGCCAACACTGAGCAAATTGATCTGCAATGGATTTCGGCATCTCCAGGAAACTTTTGCTACTGGTACAACCAAAGATGTAATCAAGTACTTTCCCAGAACATGCAGATGATAGAATTGGCCAGTCCAAAGGCAAATGCAAAGCCTAGAATCAAAACAAGAAATTCCCAAAAGAAGAAAAAATGCTTTCCTGTCCCAAATACCTTGAGGACATTATAATTAACTACAGTAATTGAATGTGGTAAACTTTATTAACCCCTCCCAAAACACCCACCAAAAGCCCATTGATGGTAGAGCATGTTAATTCATGAACAATAGACAAGCTGAGGTCATCCAATAAATCCATGACTATGTAAATCAAACCATGTAAGGCAGGCAGTGAAAATTATATTTCTCTGAGTACCCAAGCTTGAGGCAAGGTGAGCTGTCAAAAAAAAAGAAAATTGAAGCATGATGCCCTAAAAAATGGCACCGCTCAGTGCGTCCACAGTGCTAAATATGAATCACTGAAAGGCTTGTATAAAATCTATTGAACTAACAGGCAACATTACCAATATGGCCCAGCAAACCACCTGAGATATTTCTAATGAACTTAATTAACATTCGGCAGAGGAGCAACGTACTGGCCACAGGCTGATGCCATGCAAACCAATGAGGCATTGTACTGGCAGATAAACTCATTAACTTTTGAGTGTCCAATATCTTGTCGGCATTCAATCTATTGTAATGTTCAAGAGCAGCGGAGAACCTGATCTTCAGTTTGGATGTGGTCAAAGATAAAGAAAGGGTTGAAGCAGCTCCCTTCCAAAATGATTGTGGAGAGTATTGTCTCGGGAGAACACTGACAGCCATGACAAAGGAGGGGAAGCCATGATAAAAAACTGAACCATGTCATTGTTTTGCTGGCATGAGGAAGTTGTGGTCAGTGGTCGGAAGTTCAGATAATGTAGAAGAAATGACAGAGCAGTCGTATTTTAAAGATAAGTCTTTTTTTCATTCTTATCCATTTTGAAATGCTTTATCCTCATGGATGAACACTTGATTGCCCAAAAGAAGAGGGCTTAAAGGTTTTCATCAGACAGATACATGCTCTGAGAAATACTTCTTTACTAGTCTTTTATAATCTTGAAGATTGAAGCAGTAGGTGGGGAGCTAGGGAAATCGTCATCTGAAATGTGCAAAATGAATGGCAATTTGTTAATATGTCTGAGGCCCTGTGCAGGGTTTTAATTATCAAAAAAGTGCCACCCAAACACAAAGTGCAAAAGTTTACAGTTAAGATCTCCATCTGATGGGAAAAATATACCATTGGGAGCAGGAGTGGTGTGATCTTGAACACATCTATGTAATGAAAAAGGATAACCCAGAAAAACAGCAAAAAGAACAAATTCAAGACAAGAAGCAGTTGGAGCACTCAACAGAAAAGACAGAAATGTTGTATTGCTTTTAGCTGAATATAACCAAACTGGTGTCTTCCTCAAAGTAACACTTATTTAAAACTTAATAGCCTAATGAGGCACAACCATTTTTTAAATGACAAAAACGACATGATGTAGCCAGTACAGTAGAGCTGATTACTGTATTCTATCAATGCCACAGGTCAAAATGTCCATGTAGTGGAGAATTAATGTGAATTTCATGTGAATTCCACATCAATACATCTGAATTAATATACATAAATTCCGTTTCTCTGACACACAGTGAAGAAATGGCTTAATTGCAGTTGAGGATGTTAGATTGCCCCTGTCTTGATGCTTCCTCGAGGGGACCCTTCACACACACACTTAATGAACTGAGAGTAAATGTCAAATTCATCTGCTACCTAATGACACAGTTAATCAAAGACAGACGATGACCAGAGATTCATACGTACAGAGTCAGATGACAAAATTCCAGGCCCCATACTCCCGTTGCCCCTCCACATACTAATCTTACCCTGCTATACTTATTTCTTTCCTCTTGTCATCCTGTCACCCACTCATCGTACTGTACGTAGAGAAAACAATATTATGCAATAGTTCCTTGCCCTCCCAGTCACCCCAATCTCCTTCAGACCACATCCCTGTCTCCCCGCTCTACTTCCATGAACCCAGAATTCTTGAAGGTGAAATTGTCACCTAGGTTTCCAATATTACAACAACAAAGAACAGAAACATTTTTCATTTCGGATATGAGACAAATCTGTGCAGCCACACTTTGTCAGTTGGTAGCTAGGGAAAGCATATAGAAAATATTTTAAATAATAGTCGTTCGCAAGTGAATAGTTAGCATTTACATATTTGTTTATTCAGTTGGATGCCCATAAACCCAAGCCAAAGCAGACACTACTCTTCCTAAGATTTCACAAAAACAACACTGATACCTTGTCAGGCCAGAAATATAGTCCAACTAAATAGCAAAATATTTGCCCTGTGAAAGACTAAAGTGTGAAGTGTTTCAACGCAAATGAAAGCAGGGCGTCTGCAAGAAGTTGTTGTTAGCTTTCACCTGTGCATTTCACTTGCTTTGTGGGATCAGATATCATCACAGGAATTTGTCTTGTGACATAACTGACTGTCACTTCAGAATCGTTCGGACTACAACCCAATAACTCCCAGTTAGAGTCAATACCTTGTAATTCTAAATCCATTGTCTTTGATGCATTCGAGCTTCAAAGGAGACATTTGAAAGAAGGCACACCCTGTTGTCTTTCAGGGGCATTCATTTGCTGAAAATAGGAACATGGTCAAACACCGGTCTTTTGTATTTATTTTTACGATGTCCATAGTCTCTGGCAAACATTTTGTTAATTGCTTGTAAAAAAATATCCAGACTACCAAGATGTATTCACCAAGTGAATGCGTGCTTGTAGTCTTGCCTACATTATGCAGCATTTCCAAACATTCATAGGTAATACATAAAAAAAACGGCTTCTCTCTCCAAAGACTGACTCAAACAATGTAACCAAATGGTAGACTCTCGGTAGGCCAGTGTATATAGTGTGGGCCTGCTTTCTGGATTATTTTGTGGGGTTTAACATTATGTACTGCTACGTACCATATGCACTGTGTATTTCTCAAATCCACACATTTTGGAGATTAATGGAGAAGGTCTTTTGGCATTAGTGGTCAAGCCACCAGAGATTAATATCATACCATAAATGGCCTGCTGATATTAGCAGGCTTCTGAATGGAGCCCATTGCCAGCAATGCAAATCACCTATTGGGCAGCAAACTCTCACTCTCTGGTGTAGTAGTATATAGCCAAAGGGATTTCACCAGGGTAAATAGCTTTTTGGAGGACCTTTCTTTTTATCTTTGTGGTACCATTAAATGTTGCATAGATTATGTACTGTAACTTTATTTTTTGCATGAGTTATTCAGGGTGAAAGGGATTCCATCGTTTCATTATGTTTCATCAAATCTAGAAGCAACAGTGCAGAAACATCAACAAATCATTCAAGCTTCTTGTACGATATGTTGCATGTCACTTGTAATATTTAAAAAGGCCCACGGCAGCTGCCTTGAAGAACACTGCAGTTTTACATCTTGACATTAGAGAAGCTTCCATTCAAAAACACTCTCTGATTGAAAATTGTACTCTCCAGGGGTAAATGTTTTCCCCGGGAAAATGTATGATCAATAATCACTGAGTATAACAATTAATCTCCAATTTATGTTATTATACACGATCGATACACAGATTAACCTAGTAGTTAAGGACATCAAGCATGAGGTTGCTGATTGAAATCACTGTGCATGTAAAATGACAGGCAAGGTTGTGCCGCATTCGAGTGCACTTACAATATTTTATGTCCGTACATTTTAATATAGTGTGGGAGTCGGGGGCACACAAAATCACATTATCTATTAAACCCATGTATTGATTACAATTTTAACTTGCCAACTGCGCAGGTCAATACCAAGAACGTAAATGGCTTATTATACTATACTGCTGTAGTAATCTCCTGGCACTTAGGAACCGCTTATTTGGCACTGCATGTTTGGAAAGGTGCCAGAACCTAATTGGCGCCTGTCTGTCGAAAGGATATCTCTGACTCATTGCAGAAACCCAGGCAGAAACAAATAGCTGTGTGACCTTGTTTCAAGTTAAAACATTTTATAATGGTCACATTCACAAAACAGCACAAGTGTTGCAAAACCCTTGTCTAAACCTCTAAGGAATGCTGATTACAAAATCAATTAACTAAATAACTAACTAAGAAAGTCTACATGAGTATACTTATACAAAATAAATATGCTAAGTAAAACAATTGTGTTGTTCTGTCCCAGAGCAAGGACATATACCATAATTACTCAGAAGTAGGTGCTGGAAAAAAAACGCTCAAACAAAATGTAAAGTTTTTTCATTCTTAATGCACTATGTTGAACTTAGTAAAGATAGCATTCTAGCTCAAATATGTGGTAATGTGCAATGTGAATGCAGGGCAGGGTCATCAGGAACAGTTGTCCTGTTTATGATACTCATCAAACATCTCTGCTCGGTGGTAATCTTGGGTACATCTGCACACAGAAGCTATTTGGCCTTCAGTGCAATGCTAATATTTCATGGGAGACAACTGGTCAGTACTTCCAAATTGAGAATCAGACCTATGGGATAATAATATTTGGCAGTGTCCTTGCATTACATGTCATATATACATTACATTACAATACAGTACAACCTCTATGTATTGTTGTGTTTGTTGACTTCATTTATTATAAATCACATTCATTATTTTGCCATCAATCCACACTATAGCCCATAATGACAAAGCGAAAACACATTTTTTGAAATGAGTGCCAATTTATTGAAAAGAAAAATATCGTAAATACCTCCAACTTGTTCAACCTTCCTTGTAAAAAAGGAAGGTTAAATGATGTCAAAAACAGTCTTCCATCTGCCAAACTAAAATACCCCCAACCAACCGATCACTTTCAAAAATAATGAACACTTCCCTCAGAGACCAATAGTGTCATATTTATTTGCCATGGCAACTGCCGGTTAGTTTTTTAAACATCTACCGTAATGCACTTTTTCTAATTATGTTACACTTGCCAAGATAAACCTTGGCCTCCTCTAACCCTGATCAAAAAAGGTACAAGGTACAGCTTGAAATAATCATCCTGTGTACTTGGAATCACAGGCAGTGGCACAAGCTATAGGTTAATCAAGGTCCTTGTTAGAAATACATTTTGGCTAGAAATGTCTGGTTTAAATGTCTGAAAATGTTCTGTGGTTGTATATCACTCACACGTTAAAATATGAACTGGGTAACCCTGTGATTTTAATCAAGATATTTCACATCCCAAATGGCAACATATTTCCGTATGCACCTTATAGTACACTACTTTTCCCAGATATAATAGGGTTTGGTCAAAAGTAGATGCAAAAGCTTCAATGCTAACCACCTGGGGTCATCATGTAACAATTCTTGTTCTGATTGCCCTGGATACTTTTGAGTGTTTAGTCTGATGGTGGGTTGGATTAAGACCCACATCGCTGCTAAAGATCTTTGGCAATGGTACTAAAGCATTTACCTTATATGTTCTTCTGGATTTCTACTTAGTAATCAGGCAGCTTAGAAATGTGTAGGCCACAGATTTGGTTATTTTTCTTAAATATAATACAAACAACTGAATGCTGGCTGGGAAATACCATGGTGTAAGTAATATGTACTGCTCAACTTTGAGGGATTTACTTTTAATATATAGATGTGTCTACAGTGTGCGGACTTGGTTCTTGTCCAGATTAGACTACAGTAGAGACATAATTAGAGAACTTTGTATAACGACTACTGTGTGAACTCTCTGCTGAACATGGCAACTGAAAATAGGCTGTATCTCCCAGTTATCCTCATCCTCATCGAAAGCCTTTTGATATAATGCTAGGGAAGCTGCTTGGCTAATGCTGAAGATAGACACTCACTTTGTGAAGTTCTTCTGTTCTCTTTACTTGGGCCTTATCTGATCTAATCCCGGTCCCAAGCCACCCTCCAGCCTTTACAATTATGAGGGAGTAATGATACTTAGAAAGACTGGTGATACATTTTCGTGGTGTTAAAAAGTTTTAAGTGGTTTGGAATGTGATGGGACAACTTGAAAGTAAAGAGAGAGAAGATACGAGGAAGATACAATCTGGGATCATACAGTAGACCTCGTCACCTTATCGTCTATGACATCATGAAAGATGCCACATAATAGGGGAGGTTTCTTTTGCCACAAAGTATGGGAGGATTACATACATCATAATGGTGTTTTGACCCAAACTCAGTGTTCTTTACTGATGACTGGCTTTGTCTGGACCACGAATGCCACAGTATTTAATTCCTACCAATTCCCACTGACAGGCTATAGAGGGAGAAATAGAATCGTATTTCTTGGTAAAGCAAATGAATTTCTGTAGAAACCCTATGCTGTAGAGTTTATATACATAAGTATTGCGACTGTAAAGTCAAAATGTATATTTTTGCTGTAAAATCAAGGGATATGAAAATACAATAAAAAGATGTATGTGAGGCTGAAATATATAATATTAACCTTTATTTTTGTGTGTTTTTTGCCTCATTGACTTTGAATCATATTTAGAGCAAATATAGCAGTTTTTACTTTACTATCCAAATACTTTTGGATCAGGCCAGATATGTGGAAATGGTTTACGTTTGACAACTGCCATACACGGCTTTACCACAAAACTCGACTGTGAAATACATTTCAGAACTACAATTTTGACCTAAAGAACTGTCTGGTTGATGCTTCACCAGTAAAAGAAAGTAACAGGCTAAAATCCAAAAGATAAATGAACTAACTGTAAGTTGTCCTGGATAAGAGCGTATGCTTAAAAGATAAATGTACAATCCAGACAGCAGCAGAAAGGAATAATAAAGACCAGCCACAGCAACAGGAAGATGAACATAAGGTCCTTACTAAATCACATCTCAGCTGAGAGACTATGGCAAAAAACATCCCTTTTTTACACGTTCCTCTGCTCTCATCTGTGTATCCATTCCTTTCCCATCTAACCCATCTCCCACTAGTTGTTACTTTCTGTTTTGTCATTCTCTCTCTCTGCTTCAATTAATTTTCTCAATCTATAATGTCCCTCATTTACTGGTTTCCTATCCTTCTCTGCTCCATGACACATTTACTCCTTGAGCAAATATCTTGCAAATTTCTAGCTGCTTTGTTTCTGCTCTGCTTTACTGTATGAATATTAATGACCTCTATCTTATCTCACCTATATGACAATTAGCTTATTCTGTAAATTGTATAGTGTTTACTTGAACTGTCCACATAGTTCCGTACTCCCGTTAACGCTTATGCACTTTGAACATGTCCTGCAAGTCACTGATGTAGCTCCATTTTGAATAGTTTGGGCTTAGGAAGGGGTTCTTAAAATTAATTGGCCTCCTGGGACCCAAGCTCATATGGAATTTCATATAAATGTCATTGCATTTCATTTAAGGTATGCTGATAAATATCCACTATAGAATAAATTAAATTCAAATGACAATACATCTCCAATGCAATTCTTGTTTATTTTCTTCCATAAAAACATACATGTGGCTTTAGAATATTTTGTACCGTTTTAGGCACTGCTTCTTACTTTGAACAGAATTTGTTCATATCATGATTGTTCAAATTCATATAGTTTCCAAGGTTGGTAGCAGCAAACATAAATGTGACATTAAGATATCCCCAGAATATCTTAAGGTTTTGTCATGCTCCCCTGGACATCTTTAGGACTTTGCTGGAATGCCATCCAATCTTAATTTTGTTAAATTTTTTAGAGATCTGCCTAGCACCACTATTGGCTAAGGGCTCATGTGTTACCCCCTTGCATTCTGTATGATGCCAATTACCAATTGGTTGCTGTGCCTACAGAACTCAACAAATCTTATGCTTTTCCCTTCCGGAAACACTGGCATTCCTATTTGAACTGCCTCAAAGCACCAAATCAGTAACCATTATCAACTCAAGTCAATGGCCCACATTTGTTTTTAAAGCATCTTTAAAATTCTCTTTAGCATTAAATGCACTATAAAACACAAACATATTATTATTATATAATATAGACCCTAATTCAGCATTTGACAGTTCTGAGACTATGCAAATGAATGAACACATCCTAATTATTAAATGTGATCTGGCTCCAAGGATAGAAGGATTACAAGGATATACACAAGTAGGCAATAAAACTGTGAGTTGAGTGCAAGAACATCTCTGAAAATTGAATCTTAGGCACATTGATTTACATCACATCAAATCACATGAAACAAGGCAGAGGTTTAAGTAACAGGACGTACAGACACAATCAAGCATTATGTTATGCATTATCAGAGAGTGATAAATATATGCCATGATATAAACACCACTGGCCAATTATCCCATGGAGAAATGAGAAAGAGGAACGAAGCAGGTGACAAGGAAACATTAACTTTCTGTAAAATTACTTTCCATTCAGATATCCATCCTAAGTAAAGTTACTTTTCAATTAGATGTCCAAACTACCCAAGATGTGGTGATCACAACAGAGTTGTGAATGGTGGTTGGTCAGAGCAGCATAGAAAAGATAGGCTTCATCCCGAAGACACAGAAAGGAATGCTTTCATATGATAAGTATCTGGTCAGGGGCTGTGTGGTAATTACAAAACACACTGTTATAATTGCTGCCAAAATGTACTGAAAGGGGGGGTGAATGCAGTCAATCACATAAAGAACTGGACATTTATTTCAATTAATGTATTTTGGCTTTTAACACATTTATTCCTACTTCAAAGCATCATGATTGTAAACTCAGTCTTTCCCTTGATTTGCAAGGACCTTTGCAATTGTTACTCACAATTACAATGAAATTTGCAATTGAAATCTGCAATTTGACTTTACTGATTAATAAAGATTCGGCATTCAGTTGCTGCTAAATGATATCAAGAGGCTTAGTACTAAAACTAACTGATGACTGCCTAGCAGATGTTTGCTTTGCATGGATGAAGCTTGAAAAGGTGATTACAAATCATAAATGTGCCTATCCATACAATACATGTCTCATCAAATGCAGTTCCAATGACAGGCTTGTTGAGCGACATTATATGTTTGTACCAGGCCAGATACAGTACTTTTCTTTGGGTTATGTGATGATGCAATGTTGCACTAGTAGACTGAAGAAACTCTGAACATATAGATGTTACTGTACTACTGCAGGAAGCAAGGTCTCCATCTCTCTAACCACATGTGTTCATTTAGAACCTGCCATAAATCTTCAACTGCATTATTTATCGTTCCCTGCTCTGTGGCAATACAACTTTATCCAATCTTCAGGTTAAAAGGAACCTTTACTTTTCTCCAGAAAAGCCTCTAAACTCAATGTTAAGATGATACATGACTGAGTTTCACTGGCTGACTTCTTATCATTTATAACAGTCATTGCCAACGTGTGGGATATCAGCAGGGAGGGGGTGGGGACAAAGAGGTAGCATGAGATGGTCTACAAAAAACAATAGCTGGATAAACTGGCAAAATTAAAACAGGTTCTTTGATTAAAAGTTACAATCATAATGTTTCAGGCGTCAGTTCCTGCACTCAACGTCATAACTGCTGGCTTAATATTGTAATCTTCTAGTTCTAACTCTTGACTTTTGGTGGGTAGACACACTTGACCAGTAGATGCCTGCATCAATGCTGACTGCTCCACACCTCCGCCTACTCTGCCTTCTATCCAGGAAAACTGAGAGCTAACTTAGACCAATTAAAATGTTTAATTCAGAAGCAAGAATTGCAGAGAAAAGAAAATGTCCAAACAAAGGAGTGATGTTGTTTCTCAAAATAAGTAATAAATTCATTTGACTGTTGAAAGACAATATTATGTCCATTAAAATGTCATTTTTAGCAGGCTATAGAGCTATAGAGCTGAATAAATGTTTTTTGAATTCTCGGGCAGTAGGGTCACTCAAGCCCACTCAAAACCACATTTGTTGGAGAAATTCATTAATCATTTTTCAGCAACCAACTGTTATACTGCCCCTTTAGAACACATCCATAGCGGGCTTGTTTTGAGCAAAATTGCTGCTAATTTGTGAAAATTGATCATGATGAATTGATATCTAAACCGACAGACAGAATGTTACTACCCACATTTCAGTACTATCGCATCGTAATTCAGAACAATAAATTACATTTGATGCACTAGCCCTTAAGTACTACAACAATTACTCTTTCACAAACATTACAGGCATGGCATGTGAGTCTCCTTTTCAACCCCCCCCACCCTTTTTATGAGTGATACATTAAGCCTGTGCATTTCTTTATCACTCAGAAAGCCAAGTTATGTTCTCTTTTTTGTACTGCTACGACCTGGGAGTGATGTTTCTTCCATCTTAAATACTCACTCTGGGAATTCTGGGAAAAAACTAACTACTTGAGAAAATTCCACAGGTGACGCGTAAGTTACTGAGAGCAAGTCCGCAAAGAAGGTATTAGTGAAATTCTCACTTCTCTCTGAATATTTTTCTCAATTTAATGTTAACATCTTTAAAATAGCTCCCTTAAGCTACACTTAATATACAGGAATTTTAGGCTATCTGAAACAACTCTCTCTGAAACGTGTAACATTTTCTGGATATGTCAAATCACAAAAGAGCACAGAGCAAATCCATTGATTAATTACATGCCCATGCTCTCTCTCCTTCCTTAACGCAGGTAGATTGAGGAGAATTGTGTAGCTGTCAGGGTTGGACTTCATTTTGAATTAAAGGCAGTAAATTAAGTTAGTGATTTGAATTCAAAATCCCAAAATGGAAAAACTTTCCCCATAAATAGCAACTCTCTCGCTCAGTTAATTGTAAAGTCATAAAAAATGAATGGCCCAGTTTTTAATCATAGAATTGGAAGCTTCTGTTCTGCTTTGCTCTGATCTCAGCTTGTTACAGTGAGCCCCGTGTCGGCCTCGGGGGACCTCTTTCCAGAACTCCTTCATTTTCATTTCCACTGCATGCACAGTCTAATTTCCTTTAACGCACACAAAAATGTAAATCCTGATGCTTTTGTCATGAAACATGCAACACATATTACAATATCTCCTGATATGCTGAACAAATTATCCTATCCTCTAATTTAAAATCAGTAAATGACAGGGTAATGAAATGTTATTAGTTACAATGTCTCTCTGAATTTTCTCTGCAAAAAAATATTAACTTGAACTCAAACCCCTGTATAGGAAATTTACATTTTAATCATATAACCTACGCCATTAGCCTTTGCGACTTTTACAGACTGCATAATCCGTATTGCAGATTGGCACAACTATTCATTAAATACACTCTATTGTTACTGAATTGTTACTGTATCACTGCAAAAGATAAACAGTGCCTCAATGCATCAACAAAATGCATCGGCAGTATTCACAAATTAATCCTTAAAGCTAGTTAACTTCTGCTGTTTGATAGCCGACACTTAAGACAAAATATTTTTTATATTTTTTGCCGTTCTATTGATTGGCATTTGTTAATATAAAACTGGGAATAGTTTAAAACATTGTGCATTACAGTTTTTAACAGAGAAACTTCAATTGTATTAGAAAGTCCATGAGAACATCACTGATTGTACACATTATCACTACTTTATCCATGGTTAATCAACTTTACACTAACCTAATTTCACCATCCGGCAGATACCCTCATCATGCCCTTATCCGTATCTATTTGATCCCACTTGATACTCGTACCCGTAATCGTAATTGGAAAACCCAGAACTCTCCTTTCTTGCCGTTAAACCCTATCAACCCGAAGTGCAGAATATGTTACGGTCCCCTTCCCATAATCACGCAGTTTTCAATGCAAAGACGTCATCCAGACAGATATTTATAGGTGCTTCATTCACACGACCACCCCATTGAAACTACCAAGCTTTTTTAAAAACACACTATTCTAAAAAGGTGACGCTGTCTAAAACGGACCTCAGCTTGCCTCAGTCCCAATCAAAATGACTTTCAGGTGTCCAGCAGGTTGTTTGGGGAGGAGGCTCCGATGTTCTCTCTGTTTTAATTGGTTAGAAGTCGTTGTCCCTCATATTGTCTTCTAAACCAATGATTGTTTTAGTTTAAAAGACAAAGCAGATGGATCATCATGTGCCCCTTTAATAATATAATATAATGACCAAAGGAATGCCTGGCTGGCTAGTGCCTAGATTTATTGGAAATATTTAACTTTTTGTTTCATTTTGTTTCACTTATAAGTAGACATAACTTCTCTCCCGACACTTTTGCCACAGGTTGTGTATAGTCAATATCATAACATTTGTTATATCATTTACTACCAATCTATTGCTCACTGTCTGAGCAAGAATAAATAATACAGCAAAACAAGCATCAGTTCAGCTCAAAAGATATACAAACGTACGGAGCCCCAGAGACGACATGAAGGCAAACTACAGTACATATATTTTCAGGCCTCAAAATACTATTATGAGGGCTCAAAATATATATATTTTAAATGTCACATTTGGGACCCTGTAGTAATGACAGTATATGGACAGGAAAAAAATGGAAAGGCCTCAAAGAATTTGAAAGAGATATGACTAGAGGGACAGCTAGAACAACCATAACTAGCCTACAAGGGAGCCTGAATCCCATAACTTGTTTAGAGAGAGGTGTAAATATGCTTTGACTGAGGGAACTGACTGGAGCTGTGTGCATATGTCCCCGGCTGATGAGGGAGGGGCAACATTGCTTGAGCTAACCCAGTTGTGGTACCAGGCTTAAAGATGCAGCTTGTGACCATGCGAGTAACAAGATTTTTTTTCAGACATCCCATTTTGAGCAGAATGTGTAACATGCTGCTTATATGTGCATAATCGCTAAGTAGAATCATTATCAATCCTCAGTTACGCGTGAAATTCTGAACGTTTCAAAGTAGATTTGTTGACACTGGCCACAAATCAGAACAAGCATGACATACTGCACAATTTACGGGGACCCAACTTTCATCTACATCACCATATCAACAACCAATGGCCAAAAATCCATTGGTTTGTTTAAATAAAACCCACTTATGATAACACAATGCGTATTTTGCGGAGTAGAGCAAGGAGACTCCTTTGAATGGATAGCATAACATCAGTAGTTGACTCTGGACTATAGTACACCAAGTAACTTTAGCAACTTTAGACACTGCCAGCATATGTCCTTCTAAAACCTCAAGAAAAATAATGGAAAAATGTTTCTACTAATTCAAAATAATGTAGATAATTCTACAACAAAGAGAGTTGTTTCAGATATCTCCCAGGCTAAGAAGCTACAGCCATCAAAAAGCTACCCACCAGAAACATCGTATTGCAGAAAGAGAACTAAAGTGAACATAGCTTAGAGGGAGGGATTTTCACAGAACATGGAAATAATATTGCTAACATTATAATATTTTTATAATAATAATAATAATGAGTAACATTCTTGCTTATTTGATGAGTGATTAAGTAAAAAATTACTTGTACGTGGAAAAATTAGCGTGTGAAGTCACTCATTACCAACAGTTCCCTGTGAGTCACATTGTTAACTATTGAGGCTTATTTTTGGCATCATCCCTCATACGTACACACACCCACACACACAGCACCACCATTCACTTTAGGGTGTAGCTGCATCTCACTGATAGAAATGGATCATTAAAATATTTTGTTCTAAAGAAGCCGAAATATCCAGAGTTCGTGACGACATAAGAATGTAGTACCTCCCCGAAAGAGTCATTTGAGAGATAGCGCATCATAAAAAATGGCTACAGTGGTTAGAATCAACTTGTTTTTCTAAATCACCCAGAGTTTAAACTGATGGAGTCACAATCGCTGTCAAACATTGAAAACATAAGCTATTTCATGTCCATTGCTTTCACTTCAAAATCATCACACGCAGCATAAATTTAGCTATTTAGCATTAGCTGGATAACCTGCGATAGATAATAACTATCTAACATTTGGTCTACGTATCTAACATAATGAAAGCTGTAAGTCACATGGCTTTGCCATATCCAGCTATAAAACTGGAATGTCTCTTCAACTTTTTTACAAACAGACTACAAATCATACTCTATTGTTGGCAATGATTGTCTACAAACACAACAACACACTGAACTGCTGGCAAGAAAGGTATCCCAAATGCTCACGTTTGCTATCAGCCCATTTTAAAGCCATGCCACTGACTATGGAAGTAACAAAACAGAGACCAGTTCACTGTAACGCAATTGTTTTTACACATGAACATAGGTTTATATATGTTTACACATCTTCATCAGTCTCCTTGTCTTTTCAGGTGGCTTGTATTACAATCACTTTTCTACAAGAAGTTGAAGTAGATAGTGGAGTAGAAAATGTACAGGACCAATTAGTGGAAAAAGAACAGAAATTGGCTGCCAGTGTGAACACAGAATAAATGATTCCAGCTGCATCAGAAACAAATAAAGAATTGACTTCAGCTTCGAGATCAATTCATTGTTTTATTAATGAAGTGTACTTGGAAGTAAATGGCTGCAAATATTTCTGCTAATCGACAGGACGGTAAGTTGGTGTATGATTTCATCTTTAATTTTTTGACTTGTACATGGTTCACTAAAATACTAAATTAGTTGGTGAATAAAGCAAATAACAAGAAAAACGCCACTTGTATTCAAGACCATTCATTTGCTTTAGAGATCAAGATGAGTAAGTACATAGAAGTAGGCTAACTATTGTCATAATAAATGAGCAATCTGACATTTATGAATTCAGTTTGAAGAGAGACAATAGTTTGACTTTTTGTCCGCTGAACTCCTTTTGTCCGGTCGGTTTGTTTTGAAATCCATGTGTGTGCGTGAGCCTTTAAAATGTAGGAAATGAGAGACAGAACAGGCATATGAAGAGAGTAACACCACACATCTGTTACATATGTCTTTGTGTAGCCCCATGCACAAATAGTAGTGCAGCACTAGTGTAACTAGCCAGGCCATTCTTAAACATGTTAAAACTAGGTGAAATATTTACCTATACATATCTGATACATGCAGGCAAAATAAGGGTTCGTCCCTATGTATTCCAGCCGTTTGACTATCACTGAGGTCTGCATTGTGCTGAAAGCCAAGCCATAGTCGACTAAAACAGATTCTCACACACATCATGTTTGAATTTAGTTCAAGTTACTAACTAGCTATAGATATTCACACACTCCACTCACACTCATAAAATATTTCAAGCAAGCTTCTACACAAAAAAATATGATTTCAAGATAATGCTTAAATAAGACAGCAAAGTTGACTACAAATGTCTTGAAAAGAAATGTACAAAAGGAGCATTTCGCACTGTAAGATATATTGTCCAAATGAAGAAGATTTAGGATTGTATTGAAACTCCTCAGGAGTATTTGTCCTGTCAAATTCTATTCAAGAGCAATGTGTAAAATGTTCCAGAGGGTCACAAAGAATTCTAGAACAACACGGGCAAAAATCAGTATTCATGACTCCACCATCAGAAACCCACTGCAAAAGTGGAAATAATTTGAAACTAACCAGTTCTACTGTAATGCCACTCAAACACCAACTCACTGAACTTGAAATTGGGCTCAGCTGTTAGTTCAACTTAATCATTGTAGTATCTAGGGAGCAGCCTTTGCTATAATCTCAGGCAGTAGGACTATATTACAGTAAATATGAAGAAGGCATTCCAGTGGGAACCACAGTCGGCAGCTGGAGAAAAACTTAAAATCATCAAGTGAACACAGATGATTACCACAGCAAATCGATAATTACCATTCAGAGTGTTTGGTACTGCATGATTCAATTATGATTTGTCTCTATACAACTATCTTAGAACCCGTCACCACACATCCTCCATCAGGGCTGGGTTCAGGTCTGCATCTACCTGCTAAAGGGATCAGCTTTAGCACTTCAGCATCACCTGCCCTCAATAGAAGTGCATTGCAACAGAACGGCATTACTCCATGACAAGAAAGAGAGCAAGAAGACCAGCATTGACTATGGTAATCTGCTGTTAAAGTAGTGGTGAAACTCTCACAGGCAGGCGGTTGACAATGAACAAAAATCCAGCCACCTGAACAGTTTCTTCGTGCAGTGGCTCTCCGGAACGGGGTATCTGTCCCACAGCGTCTGAGACTGTGACCACATCAAGCCACCTTGCATCTTTAAATGAAGTAACAGCATTACACCGCAATAAAATCTCTGCATCTACATATATTTACTCAGACGGTATCATTTTAATTAATGTATATTATTCATTCCCCACTCCTCTCCTATTATGGTACAGGCTCACCAGCCATTGGACACTTTATGTATTTAGGTATTGTGTCTGTGTCATGTAGCACCAGCAGTAGTCACAGAGCTTGTAAAATGAAATGTATGTGTGATTCAGACATTCAAAGCAAATAAATGTGATTCTTATACGTTAAACTAAACACATATCACTACTGATCACGTGGGAGGTCAGTCAAAAACACAGCCTCGGTGTGTGTGTATATGTGTGTGTGTGTGTGTGTGTGTGTGTGTGTGTGTGTGCATGCGTGTGTGTGTCCGTGTCTGTGTGTGTGTGCGTGTCTGTGTGTGCGTGTGTGTCTGCGTGTGCGTGTGTATGTGCGTGTGTCTGTGTGTGTGTGTGTGTGTGTGTGTGTGTGTGTGTGTTGTCAGTCTGAGCATTGGCCAGCTGTCAAAACCCGCCAGAACAGAACAGGGCACATCCCTCATTAGAGAAGCTGCTACTGCCTTTGGAAACCATCCAGAGAAAAAAAACACACACATGCGCGTGTGCATTAAAAGTCACCCACTCACCGGTACACCCATGTACATACAGAAGTTGCTACCCACTAGCGCGCAGCGCACACGAAAATACAACCACGCTACCTCTCACTCTCTCCCACTTGCTCACTCCGCTTCATCTGCCCCTCTCTCTCTCCTGCAAGTGCTGGAATACCTCGCAGAAGGCTCAAGCGTGTTTTCCCCTGTCTTTCCACCGTTCTTCTCCACTTTACAGTTCTCCTTCTTCTCTAGCTGTCTGGGAGAACTGCCTGAAGGACATCATCGCTATGCTGTGACAAGACAACAGTTAATATACTGCTGCAACGGGGTGTTGACTGATAACCAGTGAAAAGGACAGACAGAGAAGCCTGGAACCTTTTTGATCTCAACTGCACAGAGGTGAGTAGAAAAAAACACTGGTTTTATTCATTGGAATTATTGCTCATAGGGTTTTTTCATCTCTGCAGCATATTCAAAATCTTCTTTAAAATAACACTGAGAGTAGGGGGAGTAGGGGGTAGTGGGGTGAGTTCTAAAGGATTTTGTTTCTAGGAAACCATAAACAATATGAATCATGTGACCAAATGTTCTGTGAATGAAAAGAAAAACAAAGGAAAAGTGTTCAGGAAGTTTTTTTTTACCGACTCAAATTAATTGATTGTGTTGTAGTGTTCACAATGCATTTATATACAATATATGAAGACTTAATACATACGTATGTACAGCGAGTTCTAAACGCATTAAAGGTCTTCTTGTATGTTTGACCTAAAACAGTTAAAATGTTTGTTATTGGGTTAACTCTGCCATCTGACCAAAGGCAAATGGAGCCAATGGTTTGACACACCCCCTACAAATGATATTAACATTTTATATTAATATTTTCCATTAGATTTTATAGTTAAAAAAATGTGTGTTACTAAACAGACATCACTAAAGAAACATCACTGTTACTAAACAGACATCACAGCCTTTAAAAAATACCTAGCCTCTGATAATGTTCTTGAAAGGCAAGTAGGTGAGCGAAGGGAAGGTACAAATACAGGTGAATATATGTAATGTGTTACAAAAGCAGCATCAATATGAGATACAAAATATCTGATGATATGAAGCTTGTAAAACACATCCAGAACCCAGCTGACCAGTTTCATGGGCAGAGGATCTGCCTTTTGGCACTGTGATATAAGGTTGTTCATGACTGGTCAATAAACATTTCAGTTCAATCTGTTCCTATGCTCATTTAGGTTATGAGGGTAAATGCCATCAAACCCCAATATTTCTGGACAATTCTTTTTCTGGACAATTTTTTTTTTTCTCATAACTGTTTTGTTTAATCCTGATTCATTTCCAGAGACACGCAATATTAAGCAATATATGTTGACGTTTTGTAAGAAAGAACTGTAATTCATAATACAGTTTTGACGGTATGGATAGTAGTCTATGAATGCAGATGATTACCACAGCTAATAGATAATTACAATGGAATCTGCAATTCAGACTGTGTTGTTCGACACGATACCCTGTTGGCCGGTTCAGAAATGTTCCTCTGGCAGTTACCGCGGCATGGCAGAAGGGTTAGGAATTGTATCGGGAGAACCAACAGAAGGCTTTGACTCACACTTCTAGCTTTTTGTTCAAGAGCAATTCAAAGTGAGTGTTATTTTGTATACCGTAGTCTACCACATTGCAGCCTCAGTTTGCATTGTGAAACGTCTAGTTGTGTGATACAATACAAACAAAAAGAAAGAACGATAAAGCTGTAGGGTGTGTTTGCCTTCATTTGTTCCCGCCTCTTCACTGTGAGCTAGAATGGCAGGCAATGTTTGTACGTGTTTGTGTGTGTGTGTGTGTGTGTGTGTGAGAGTGTGTGTGTGTGTGTGTGTGTGTGTGTGTGTACCTATGTGTGTATGTTAATGCGTCTTATTCTGTGTGAGTATATGTTGGTAACTTGGAAACAGGAGCCTGGAGAACAAAGCAGCTCATGTGGGGTAGGAACATAATGAAAGCTCCCCAGACGCTCTATAAAAACAGTCTGAAGGGAGGGAAGGATGGAGGGAATCACACAGTACATACTGACAGGAACCAACAACACAGGTCTGATAGGGTGGAATGTGTGTCCTTGTTTCAGTAGACAGGAGTACCAAGTATTCTAAAACATGAAATGTGAGGACATGGTTAGGGTAAGAGTTAGGGTTTATGTTTTGTGTGTTTGGATGCATTTTTATAGTTGGTCCTCAAATACACAGTAATATCAGTGTGTGTAAGTGTGTGTGTGCGTGCAAGCAAACACGTGTTTTTTCATTTACTTTTGTGTGATCCTAGCCTGAGAAAGTTTGCATTAGTTCCATGTAGACCTTTCAAATGACTCCTGATATATACTTATATTTTAGCTAAATATAAGTAAATAGCTGTACAGTGTTACCTTCACTACACTGTTCGGTGTTATACAAACTCTCTGTAAGCTTTCTATAAAGGCTACTTGATTTCACTGTGTATGTGTGTGTGTGTGTTCTAATGCATAATTGTGTTATTAAGAAATAGAGTGCTGTAGAACTATCAGACTTTTCACAGTAACATGTAAATGTATATTGACGAGCAGATACATGCATTACCTCCCCTTGAAACCTCAGGGTTAATGGAGGAAGCGACAAGGCACACACAGACACATTCAGAGGGATACACGTACACTTGTGCATACAACTGAACACACACAGGGATCACCCACTGCGATAGAGAATAGCTCAACAAAGAGACACACCAGAGGTCTTGACATGGTACATGGTTCTCCTGGGGGTTATTGGCAGGTCAGGGCGTCTCTGACAGTCTGCTCCTCCCAGAGGAGGCACTCCGATCACGCGAATTGATTGGGAAGAAAGGGATGGAAGGTTCAACAGCAGTCATCTTTAGCTTCTTTACTTAAATACTCTAGATATTATTATAATTATATTTTTATTAGTACACACTCTTTGTTTTTATTTTTATTTTCCAGTCTGATCTTAGATATGTGAATAAACCTTATTCATTTAGTGTGATCTTTGTGGGCTTTCTTGGCAAAGTAAAGATTTTTTTTTAATCTAATTTATATCATTATATTTCTGGGAATTCTGGCATCAACATAACCACTAATGAGGTTGTAATCTAATTGTTGAAAATCCCTTCAAAATTAAGCTGCTGTTGGCAACCAAGGCACAAAATAATTAGCGTAACAGAAATTTGATTAATAAAAAAAAATTTTTTTTTAGAAAACAAGACAAAAGCGTAATGACATTTGGCAAGTGTCATGCGCACTGCACTTGTAGCCTGGACTGACGTGGCCACTGCTACATACATTCATCTCTGTCTCTTGACACCTGACTCACAAGCCTTGACAGCAATTAACTGTTCCTGTAAAACCACAAGTCAATTTCGAGAATATGATGCTCGTTTTCAAGTCAATGTTCAAGCCGATTACATGTGGAAATGATAATTATGTAAATGCCCATATGTTTCTGGATATTTCATGGTAATTAGTGTGATACATTCACATATTAGTGCTGTAGTGTTTCCCCGCAATATATTATTCTTTAATGTTGTATAGGATGGTACCGACTCACTTTTACTCCTGAGTTCCCTATGTTTGACCAAACATGATACATTGATACCATGTCAAACGTAACCTTTGGATCCAAGCTTGCCATGTCTTCTCTCACCCCAGCATCAGTGCTTGGCTCCATTTTTAGTCTTCTAATTTCAGTCCTGACATGTCATCCCTCTTAGGTGAGAAATACATTTAGGAGGGATAGTAAAGTGGACTTTATTAATGAGAGGGATATTTCAGAACACTAGGGAAGGATTACAGTATTGGAGTCTTATTACCCACAACAGGAAACAGTTAGTGAAATTTCAACCCAATCTGGAAGCCACACTGAGAAATAATTGAGTACTGACAAAGATGACTTAGTCCTAGGCAATACAATTGCAAGACTACAGTCCGAAACATCATGAACACAAAATACAAATTGTCAATTAGACCATAACGTAACATTTTTGCATGTCAGCTGCAAGAAAATATGTAAATGCCCTTATATGAGCATTACAGTCTACACTTCGAATTGTTTCATTCAATACATGGAGTTAGGACAAGCAGGTTGGATGCTGGGATATCTGTGTACACAGTACAGCATATCGCTGAATAACTGGTGTTTTGTAGTTGTATTCGTAGCGTTTGCTTTCATGTCCATGGGCCTTATTCATCAGTCATGCTTACATTTCACACTAAATTCTAGCCAATCTAGAGAACCTACGATTTGTGTGCACACTAAATCATTGGGATTTAGACTACTGCCTTGGAAGAGACGCTATATATATGATACTATCTCGGTCTTCAATTGCACCTATTTGCAGCATTTTTGCAGCCTTCCCAGTGACATTGGATCAAGGCTTCCAGAGCTTAAGCCCTGAACAATCGTTGTTCAACCCCTAGAGTTTGTGCATCTGTAATGGGGTTGTGTAAATGAAGCATGGGGGCACTTTGTTTTAATTGCTCTGCGATGTATAAAACTAATCAGCAGCACCAACCCATATTGTATTTGTTTACAGTTACAGTCAAAGTTTTAAAAACACTCACCACAATTTTGTTCTACACAAAAATTTACAGAAATGCTAAAAAGTTGCAGGATCACCTGCACTGTGTTGAAAACCACCGTTGTAGTGTATTTCTGAATGTGGAGGAGAGGCCATTCGTTTTAATCACTGGGCCTTCACTTCATCTCTCATGTTACAGGGAGAGCGTTGACTTTGTCTACAGCAGGAGATTGTAAACAAATCTTGCCAATTAGTCCCTTAAAATAGCCCTTTAATGAGACCGCAACCGAGAAAAGGAAAAAGAGAGGGAGGGAAAGCGGGATATAAAATAAACGATGGCGAGAGGGAGGGAGAGACTAAAGGTAGAAGTGGAGAATTAATGGCTGATACTCCAGGTGTCACATTTCTGTCAATATAACCAATTGTTTTGCTTTGCTGGAGGGAAGAGGAAAGGTATAACAGTGCAACGCCAACATAGCATTTCCACTTCAAAGTAGATCACATGCAGTGATTTCAATATGTTCATACTGGGGGACACCTAATAGAATTGTAAGTATTATTTTCAGAAATAATACACAGTATCATAACACAAGAGTAAGATCACCTGTTTCCATAGCTACAGAACAACAGGTGATGATCTGACTGCGGATATTAACCTTTCAGAAAACTCACTTTCATCTTCTAAGTTGGTTCTATAACTTTATTGTAAACCATACACTACCTCCTCATCACACCAATCCCTACCAAAGAATGCAGAAGTTTGCTACAAAAGCAGTAGATATTTGTCTGCAGGTGTACAATAGAAAGCTGTAATCCCTGGGCCCGACTGGCCGTACCGTTAGGTGCGTCATCGCATTCAAATTAACCCAGGGGTGAACCGAAGTTGTGCAACGTGCAATTGGAGTTTGAGGGGGTTGTTGACTCCTTGCGGCAACTTGGACACCTGTGAGCTCAATAGAGGTATCAAAGCAGAGAGCGCGTTCCTTCAGCTGTACAGGGGTTTCGGTCATTCCTTCCAAGTTGTGCAAGCTGCATTACAAGCACTACAGCATCAGATGGGCTTCTGAACTCGACAGCAGCTAGTCTGCAGGTAGTCGCAGTGAGCAAGCAGGGCCGTTTTCACATGGGAAATCATTAAACGAGGGCGCAAAATGCAGTAAAATCTTACAGTGATCCAGAGGACAGCATAACTTCGGGGTGGTTATACAGTATTTGTAAATGTTGCGTGCAGTGACGTCAGAAGGCTGTTGTCATGGCACTCCTTTCAAGGCTCTGTGGTTACAGTTTCAAAGGGTCCGAAGCCTTTAGCAACCACAGTAATGCTTCAGACAACAGAATACATGGTAAAAAAGCCCATACAACAACATTATAAAGGCAATGAAACACCTTAAAAATAGCGCATGGCTTTATAATATGAGAACACGGTCTAAGATATTTTAATATACTGTGCACTTTACAGACTGTTAAATGTAGTAATTTATAAATAATAAGTAATTTATAAATAATTTATAAATGAGAAGTCATCTGTACACATGCATACTACTGACCTCTAGTCTATTTGCCTCCAGTATCCTGTGCCCTTTCTGTTTTACCCCTTGCAACATATTTGTGACGGAAACCTAGTACAGCCCAATATGAGTCCCCCATAGCATTTGAATAGGACTGAGATCTGGGCTGGGACATTCAGCGGTAGTTTGCTTATGTGTTTTGGAAAATGCAAAATCCAAATTAAGTTCAGCTTTTTGACAGATGGCTTCAAATTCCTACAAACATAACTAATTGCTTAATTTGCCAAAGGGCTAAACCCAGAGAAGACATTTTTATAGACCTATATGTAAGCCTGCACCTTCATTTAACTATCAAGCTAGCTGACAAACTTGGACAGCTAGTTGTTTAAGACTCAGTGTTAGCTAGCAAGCCAATACGATGATTTTTTGTTAGCTAGCTTACAGCTGTCACTGCAACAAAAATAATAAATAGTCAATAAAATAAAGTTAAAAAGACAGTATAAATTCTACCTAACACATCTAATGGATATACATTTTGTGGAAATAGATTTTAGGCTTAAATGCTCTAATGCCTTGTTTGTACTTAGATCCAATTGCATTTAGAATTGTATTGCTTTAATTATCTTCAGCTTCAGACAAAACTTTACCTAATTTAAAATGTAGTTATATGCAATGGTACTTAAATCGTTTTTTGGAAAGATAGGTGATGATTGAACCACCTGGAAATTAAACAGATCGACTGAGGAAATTCACAAATTTTGTAGGCACATAACATACACACAGGAGAGTCAGCTCAACCAAACAAACTTTACACAGCAATTGTGTCAATTACCATGTAAGCGAGAATGGGAATACATGAATGGTTACCAGTACTTTGAAAATTGTATTTTTAATAATTTCCCACAACCACATTGGGATCAACTTCGTCCAAAAGAAAGCAAGCCTCCTACTTCCAGCAGCATCTGGGCTTACTTCCAAGGAATGACCAGGACCTACCCAGCTTAGCTTCATAGGCAAACCAGCTGAGGAATACTGGGTGGTATGATGCTTGCCATTCATCATGTAAAGATTTCTCCATGTTTCACGCTACCTGTTAATCCTTAATCCTTCATGTATTATGTTTTCTACAGTCGTATGCACAAGATACAAGGGGCAATAGTTACCTAGTAACCATGGGAGCATATATTTTTCTGCAGTTATTGGAGTGCCTAGGTGAGCAGAGACAATGTAGGTGGTCAGACCAGATCAAGTGCTCAGCTGTTTAATGGTTCGTAGATGGAAACAGAACTCTTTTCAGGACGCTTAGTATGAGACCCCACAAATACTGATAGAGTGCCTGTCTAAGCAACGGTAGACAGATGAACAGCATGTGTCGGGGGTAGAAATGGTCCTGGTTAATGCCACAGGGTTTCGCTAAGCTTTATTTTGTACTGGATGAGTGGGACCACAATGTGTTGGGCCATCTTCATCACCCACTATTGCAGGGGTGTCAAACCGTTACCATGGAGGGTCAAGTGTCTTCAGGTTTTTCCAATAGGTTGGTTCCCAATTTGGACCTAAACAACCAGCAACAAGATAAGGGTAGCAACTAACCAATTAGTTACACAATAAATCTATCAAGTTCAAGGCGAGAGCAAAAACCTGCAGCCACTCGATCCTCCCTGGAACCCGTTTGACACGCCTGCACTAGAGGTTCTTGCAGTTTTGTGCAGAGCAGTTCCCATATCAGGCCATAACACAGCCTTTTGAGATTTTCCTCATGGTAATGCCCTTGTATAGTTGAGAGAACTCAGGGAATGCTATGTTTTTATTTGCCTGAGGTAGTAGATTCACTGTTGCTCCATCTTGACAACTCTTGTGGCATTGATGGAACATGAGTTCTAGGCTATATGAATACAGAGCACATGCTTGCTCTTTACTGCAGCCGTGTTGATGTGGATTGGTACATACAGTATTCCCTCATCTGCCTAAGTCAATAATCGTCTACTCTGCTTTGCTCACAATGAGGGACAGGTTTGTCATCCTGGCAGAACAGTGAAAATTGACTTACCATCTCCCTGTCAGCTGATCTATGTTTATCAGACTTACAATTGTGCTGATGTCGGAAAGCTTGACGATTGTTGTTAAGCAAAGTCACTCAATCGTGTGTGAACAGGGAGCAATATAACGAGGCAGGCAAATTGGATTGGGGTCCCTGATCCTAGCAGACTGCCATTGAGGTGGGCCACGACAAGCCTCACCAAGCATTTCATGATGATAGATGAATGTGAAGGGGATATGGTCATTTGCGAATGTTGCCTTGTTTTGTTTTTGGTTGGGACAGTGGTGGTCTCTGTGAAGCAAGTGGGTACCACAAACTGAAGATGCTTTTAGAAAATGCCAGTTGGTAACATTATGCTCTAAAGACTGGCCCGAGGACGCCATCAGGTCTTACAGCTTTGTGAGTGGTCATTCTTTGCTAGTTGGCACTTTTCAATCCATGTGTGTACAGATCTGTGATCAGGTTTTACTAAAGACAATCTTAATTGTCTTATGTTTTTGGAAATGTTTGAATTGTGGTTACGGTTTGAATCTGGGTAGGGCATTAGTGATTAAGTTTGGGATTCGGGGTTAGATTTTAGGCTATGATCAGGTTTTCTGAGTTATAGTTAAGATTTATTTGGATTAAGGTTAGACGGGGGATCAGGTTTGGATTAGAAAATAAATATGTAAATTTTAATGTCCTTTGTTAGATAAAGAAACATTTTTAATTGATATGGTATGAATAGCGGACCAAGCAAACATTCCTTTATTGTTAAATAGCGATCACAGCCTGGAGTGTTTCTTTACAATGCTTGTCCTGCTTCTCCTTCCTTGCCAAGTGAACTGTCACATATTTGTCTGTGGAGGAATAAATAGACTCTCAGGCAGGCCGGGCCTTTGGATAAATATGCACGCACATGCACACGCACAGGCGCACGCGCACGTGCACGCACCCCCTTCCCATGGGAAACAATACAGTATTTCCATACTGTCTTTGTACACCTGGCTCACAGCCAGATGTTGTTTAGAAACCGCATCAGTTATGAGAAGTATCCCATCTTCATCTGTATTTTGTCTCAGGTCAAAAGAGAACTGATATGAATAAGTTCTCCCAGTAACAGTGATCGTACTGTGGCCGTAACCAGGGAGTAGTATGTCATGTTTCCGACAGTTGATGGGATTATGGTCAATAATAATTTTTCAACTCTGAGTCTTGCTTCCTGGTCCCAAAGAGTCGTTTTTTCGTCCTTTCTTAAAATATCCACTCACATGACCACACACATACACACGCCAGGCCCAGTGCTCGACCCCACTTCATAGGAAAATCATCTAATTTCCTACACTCCATATACATGCTTATTACTGGATGACCATGTCTTATCGCTTTTGTGTTTCCAAGGTAACAGCAAGTATCACTCCACTCTGCACAAGGGAGTCTTGTTTGGTTTATTCATTTCTTGTTGGTCATTCTGACATTTTTAAAGAAGGTTTTGTCAACTAGCCAGAGGTAGATGAGTTGGAGACTTTTATCTGGAAACTACACTTGTAAGATAGTGAGTCAAAAGTACAGTAGTCGGATGAATTGCCAATGTAGTTCTGGTTACCACTGTGCTCTGACCACACAGTCTGGGCATCTTTACTATCCCTCCCGAGACCTGGGGTTGATTTTCAGAACTTTTGAAGTCTATCAGAATAATCTGTATTATGTAATGTAATGTAGTCCTATTGGGATAGGCCTCTATATTGCCATCTACTGGGTGAGTGATTCTACACCATTAACTTTTAATATGGAACAGAGGATCCATAAATCTATATGATCATTCTAATCAAGATACCAAAATATGGATTTCCAATTGTTTGAAAAGGCTTACATTTTACCAATCTAGTATAGCTTTTATTCACATTACTTTATAAGAGTTGTAAACATTGTTATTGTTACACGACTACTTTAATATTAAATAGATTTAAATAGCTTTAGTAGTTATACAACCCCATTTCATAAAAAGTGGGAAGCTGTGTAAAATGTAAAGGAAAACAGAATGCAATGATGTGCAAATCATTTAAACCCAATATTCAATAGAAAATTGTAGAAATGTTGAAATTGTAGAAATGTTAATGTTTCTAGGAAAATACATGGTAATTTTTTATTAGAGGCCAGCAACACACTTCAAGTACGCTGGAACAGAAACAACAAAAAGCTGGAGAAATTGCGTAATCTTAAAAATCTAAACATGGTGGATTTTTACACGACAAATTCAGTCAATAGGCAACAAGTCAATTGTGTATTAAAAGATCATTCCAGGGAGAATGTGCCTGTCAGAAGTAAGGATGAGGAGGGGTTCACCACTCTGAATGACTGCTCAAGCAAATAGTGCCACAATTCAAGAATAACGTATCACAACAATTGGTGATCTCATCATCTATGGTATAAAATATAAATAAAAGTTTTTGAGTATCTGGAGGAATCTGAAAACCAATATTGGATGGCATTGATCTCACGCGGTCTTAAAAACAGACAAAAATGGACATCACTGCATGGCTTCAGGACCACTTCCAAAACCTATTGTCTGTGAACACAGTACATTACGACATCCTCAAATGCAAGTTAAAACTCTACCATGCAAAGACGAAACCAAACACAAACAGAACCAAACAGAAGCATCCTGTGTTCTGACAAATCTAAATTTGAGATATTCGGGAATCATGGATGCCGTGTCCTGCGGGCTAAAGAGGAGAGGAACAATCCGGCTTGTTATCAGCGCACAGTTCAAAAGCCAGTATCCATGATAGTATGGGGTGCATTAGTGCATATGGCATGGGTGACTTGCACATCCGTGAAGGCACCATTAATGCTGAACAATACATACAGGTTCTGGAGTAACTTACGATGCCATCCAGATGACGTCTTCTCATGGAAGGTCTTGCTTATTTCAGCAAGACGATGCCAAACCACATTCTGCATGTATTACAACAGCATGGCTCCGTAGTAAAAGGGTTTGTTTGCTAAACTGGCCTGCTTGCAGTCCAGACCTGTCACCCAGTGAAAAAATTTGACACATTATGTAATGAAAAATATGACAAAGGAGAACCTGAAATGTTGAGCAGCTGAAAACCTATATCTAGCAAGAATGGTAAAACATTTTACTTTCTAAACTACAGAAATTGGTCTCCTCTGTTCCCAAATGCACTTACAGAGTTCTTGTTAAAAGGAGAGGTGCTGCAACACAGTGGTAAACATGCCCGTCCCAACTTAGAAACGTGTTGCTGGCATCAAATTCTACATGGGCATGTATTTTTCCAAAACCAACAACATGTTTCAGGTTCAACATTTGATATGTTGCCTTTGTAATGTTTTCAATTGAGTATAGGGATAAATGATTTGCACTTCATTACATTCTGTTTTCAATAGGAAATACGCATCCAAACTTTTTTGGAAATGGGTGTGTACATGCCTAGTGCTACAGCAGCATTGTCTGACTAAATAATTTTTCTGGGAGTTAAACTTCATGTGTTTCATATCCGGCAGTGCTCAAAAGTATTCACACGCCTTTTCCACATTTTAGTGTTACCACATAAAATCGAAATGAAATAAATAGGAGATTTTGCCACTTATCTACACAAGTTCATCATGTCAAAGTGAAAAATTAAATCAGCAAATTGCTGTAAATTTATTGCAAAATATAAAACAGAAAATAATTGATGCAAACAATTTTCTTCATAAGTTTCATAATTAATTGGGGACCTTGTAGCAATCAAGGTGTTTCAAATGGTTTCAGATTAAATGCCTCTTTCTGTAAAGGAACCGACAGAACGTTTTTACAGTTCCTGACAAACTGCATCATGAAGAGGAAGTTAATCCAGAATAAGTTTCCTCAAAAGCAGTTATCAAAAAATAACAACATATTCTCTTTACCAGAAATGAATGGCATTAGTCAGAGAGAACACTAAGGCTTATTGAAAAACTACAATAGTTACGGTCTTCCATGGCTAAGCTGGTAGACACTGCATGCAGTAACAATAGCCCAGATGCGTCACAATAATGGTCTTTTTGGGAAGATGGCAAAAATAAAACAACTCATGTCAATTCTCGAATAAAAATTACAATAGGAAATTTTTGGAGATCAAGTGGAATAAGATTCTATATTCTGATGAGGCCAAAATACAGCTCTTTGGATTCAACGTTAAATGCCATGTTCGGCACAAACTTAACTCTGCACATCTTCCTGAGTACACAGTCCCTACTGTGATGGCAGCATCATGCTAGGGGGCTGCTTCTCTGTGACAGGGCCAAAAAAATTGTAAAGAAAGAGGGGAAATTAGATCAGAAGCAAAGTACAGAGAAATCCTTGAGGAAAACCTGCTGAAGTGTGAATGAGACCTGGGACTTCAGTAACTATTAATCTTCTAGCATGATAATGTCCCTTATTATACAATCACAGATACACTGGAGTGGCTTAAAGATGCTGATGTCCAGTCAAGCTAAAATATTGACTAAATGGGTTGAATACACATGCAATACTTCATATAGAACAATTTGTGGGTTTTACTTATCACTTTGACAAGGGGGTCCAAGGGGGTGAATGTTTTTGAGAGCCACTGTAGCTCACTTTGTAGAGCACGGTTCCTGTAATGAATGTGGTCAGGGTTCAAATTCCATGGGGGATCAGCAAGAAAACAAATGCATTCACAACTAAAGGTTGCCCTGGAGAAGAGAATTGTTGAAATAACGAAAATGTTAAAAACTGATTGTTCTAGCTATCCATAGAGCTTCCTCACCATTTCACTCTCATTACTGTGTGTTCAACGTCCATTCTCATCTCTTGCTACGTGCCAAACATGGAGCCAAGTTCTGTACCAAAGGTATGTGGGCACCCGGGGGCAATGGATTATGGTCCAGGAGGGTGTGGGGCGAATTAGTTATTTAATCATAGTAAAACATTTCAGTTAGTTGCTCAGCATTAGAGACTTGAAAAACACAAAATGCAGCCCTGATTAGAGATTAGATTGCTTGTACATGTCATTCCATGGGACATAGTAGTATTTAACAAAAAACAGTCCTGGTCCTCTTTCCTAAATCAGTGAAAGTCTATTAAACTATTTGTAGTGAAGCCTAATGACTGTTTTGTGTTAATGGAGAGAGGAGTGACACAATACCCAATGCGTCCTCACGATGACTGCTCATTTTCACAGTGCCGACTCTAGCCATTTGGGGGCCCTAACCAACATTTTATCTGAGGCCCCCTCTCTACTTGTGGGAATCACACATTTTCTATGTTCCCTATCCCCTAACCTCAACTTCAACAACCTAATCATTGCACCCAAAAGTAACCCCAAACCTAACCCTAAACAGCTTATTTGTTGTTGTGGAAACCAAATTGTCAGGTTTCAGACAAGGACCACAGACACACAGCACATTGCATTTGGCTAGGACAGGCACTTGAGACTGCCAGTGTGTGGTTCTGAAGGCCCAGGGGTGTTGAAGTGGCGTGCACGCGCGTCAGGCTTGGCAAGCCAATGCAGTGTGACTGACAGCCAGATCGGCGCAGAGAGGCTGTTAGCGTCGCTGTTAGCTAAACACAGACACACTGACTGCTGTGTAAACACAGCCGCAAAAGAGGAGAAGGGAGAAAAGGACGGTAGCAAGAGGGGTGGAAGAGAAGGGAAAGATGTGAAGAGGAGTGGGAGAGATGAGAAGAGCGAAGGGAGTAGGAGTGGAGGGACGATGGAACAGAAAGATCAGGAAAGGGGGAGAAAGGGAAAATAGTCAGAGACTGGGACAGAAAGAGAGAGTAGAGAAGAGGTGAAAGTCAATCCTGTCAACTATCATCTACTCACTAACACAAAATATACTGCTTTGGGCATTATCATCAAGAACTGAAATCTCCACTGACAATACTGTTGTCCTTTTTTCTTTCTGAAATGCAGCCTGTTTTGTGTGATTTTCGGTGAGGCTGACATTTGCACCGATTTGTCCTAATTTTCTCCATAACTGGAGCCCCATGAAGTGTAGTTTTCTTGTGTTGTTGTGATACTGTTACATTCCATCTGTAGTGGTTAAATCTCAGTTACCCCACCCAGTTCTGTTCACAATTAAACGTTTTCCCAGATCCCCAGAACATTGATGCGCCATGAAAACACTGACAGAGCGAACAACCCCGGTGGACAAACATTGCATTTTGAAGTACACAATGTGGATTATATCCAAAGGGGTTTTGAGCATGCGAAGTATTAACATAGGGATGTTTTGCTACACTGGCCCCTATAGCTAGTGTGCTCAGAACCGCCGTTTTATTCTGGTGTCCACATACACTTTCTTATTCAGAATCACTGGTCAGCTACAGGACATATCAAATGGGTTTAACATATGAAATGAGTTGGTGGTTATTTCATACATTACGCTTATTACTTACCGTACACACAGTCACCTAAACAGATTAGGTTATAGGGAGGGATTGGGGTGAATAGAGGGAGGGGGAAACAGAAGACAAAAGGAGTAAAGAACAGAGGATAGTGGGAGAGAAATGGAGGAGGACAGGGGGAGAGAGGAAAAGTGGATGGTAGAGGGAGAGAGTAACAGGATAGATGGAGAGAAACAGAGGAGGATATAGGGAGAAAGAAAGAGGAGGATAGAGGGATAGAAAGGGATAGAGAAACAGACAGAAAGACACTACACTTCTCCTCAAACAACATATTGTAGATGTGTGACAGAACAACAGAACAGAAACCACCTGGGGATTTAGTCCAATCTAAAGTGAGGGAGCCAACGACAGTTTAAATGAACCGTATTAGTGAAGGAACAAAAAGGTGCTTTTCCTTCTCATCATTCTGTCACCTAAATGGGTTTCTGCATAAAGTGGCGGTGTGTACGGAACTGGCTGTGCTACGTGCCCATTGTCCCTGGCAGAGTAGTTTGTGACTGATACAAGGACCTGCAGAGAGCTCCTGCTGATATCACGTTCTAAGAATCTATGTTAGTGTGTAAGTTTACAGTACCTGAGGCCATGGGCGACTAAATCTGGGTGTGTATCAGGTCTGGCGTCTCGTGTCAATCCTGCATACATTTCTTACTAATAAACGGGAATTTAGACTGGTTTCGAACTAAATGTGGGAATCCGCCAATTTGCGTGCGATTGGGATTGATCAAACTGGCATACGTAACACCTACGCATGCTTCTGTTAATCAGACGCATATTACAGTATACTTCTGCGTACATGAACGAGCTCCGGGTCCCCGCCCAACGAACGCCTACAACTAATTGTAATTAATTAACTTTCAGTAGATACACAAAGCATGGTGAAGACTGTTAAGAGCCAACAAGAAAATACATTTCCCATAATGTGAAATACACATAATATAATCTGATACAGAATTAAAAAAACGTGTCCTTTTTCGAAACGTATAAAGTGGCC
>JACXGJ010003137.1:0-56957 GCA_016801105.1 Esox niger | reverse complement strand
ATCCTCAGGTCCCGCTGCCGGCATCATCCTCAGGTCCCGCTGCCGGCATCATCCTCAGGTCCCGCTGCTGGCATCAATCCTGGGGTCCTTCTGCCAGCATCATCCTTGGGTCCTGCTGCTTGGCTTCATCTTTGCTTCATTTTCAGAGTTGCACTACGATTCCAGCAAGCAAAGTGCTTCAGGATTTGACTGCAAGTGTGCCTCAAAGGTGATAAGACTACATTGTTCAGGTTGCTGTTAACTTCTAGATGGTTGTGTGCAGCTTTGTTGCTGTCCTGATCTGATTAAATGAACTTTCATGTTAGTTGAGGTTTTTCTTCATGTATGTGTTTCACCCAGTATTGTTAAACCCCGCATTGTTTATCACAGAGATTAATGCTCAACGCTCACTCAACATTCTACATTCTTCCCTGTTGGCTATAATAGCTTGTGGTAGTGAAATATCACCATCTACTGGTAGCTTTTACCTGACAGATTCAGAAGCTTGTAAACCCTGTTTGTTTTTCTTGTAAAACAAAATAATCCAGCTAAACATTACATTTGGATATTTTTTATTTTGTATAGTTAGTTAACTTGATTTGAGCAAATGTTCATTTTACTGCAGGGGTATACAACCCAAGGTCAGGGGCAGAGCTGCAGTGCTAAGCAGCCCCCCACACCCCCTCCCAAGTATCTATAACCCTGTTCCAAAAAAGTTGGGATGCTGCCTAAAATGCATATAAAAACAGAATGCAATGATGTGCATATCATTCATTCTTAAATTGAATTGAAGAGTACAAAGACAACATATGAAATGTAAAATCATTTTTAAAAAGTTGGGACAGGGGCATTACTACTGTGTTGCATCACCTCTTCTTTTAAAAATGCTCTGTAAGCGTTTGGGATTCGAGGAGACCAGTTGCTGTAGTTTTGACAGTGAAATGTATTCTCATTCTTGCTTGTTTCATACACAAGGCAGGCCAGTTTAGCACCCGGATTATTTTACTATGAAGCCATGCTGTTTTAATTCTGTACATGCAGAATGTGGTTTGGCATTGTCTTTCTGAATTAAGCAAGGACTTCCCTGAAAAAGATGTTGTCTGGATGGCAGCATATGTTGCTCCAAATCCAATCCAGGGGGATATCTTATATATACCCCTACCATGTGCCCTTGTCCATTGCATACTGAGATTTCTTTGGATTTTATGAATCTTTTAATGATATAATGTACTGTAGATGATGAGATCCCCAAACTCTTGACATTTTTAGTTGAGAAACGTAATTCTTAAATTGTACTATTGGCCTGCATAGTCTTCCACAGAGTGATGAGCCCCCCCATCCCCACATCTGACACACTCATCCTCTCTGGAATAATCTTTTAATACTCAGTTGTGTTACTGACCTGTTGCCAATTGACCTACTGTAAGTAGTTGTGTGATATTCCACCAGTTAGTTTTTAACATTACACAAACTTTCCAGTGTTTTGTTGCCTCTGCCCCAACTTATTTGAAATGGGTGTTTAGCATCATATTCAAAGCGGGTATACATTTTTCAAGAAACAAGAAAATGTCACAGTTTCATCATTTGATATGTTGACTTTGTACTATATTCCATCAAATGTAGGGTTTAAATGATATGCATATCATTGCATTCTGTTTTTATTTACATTTTTCAAAGCATCACAACTTTTTGGGAAATGGTTGTGTATATATGCAAGCCTGACCTTGAACGTGGCAGAGGCAAAGTGGTTTTGGAGAGAAAAGGGGTGGGTATAGTTTAAAGATCCAATTTTAAATAATTTGCTAATATTTCAACAACAACAGAAATGCATAGACATTTCAATTATAACTTGTAAAATATGCTATATTGCCAGCTATATGGAGTGTTTTAGTTGCAAAAATCCCACAACAATTTCAAGTGAGGGCATATAATTTCATACTAATCTCCCTTTGGAAATCAAACACACAAATCTAGCTGCAAGTGACATGCTCATATCAAGTAAGCTATGTATGCTGATGGTCCCTAGTTACAATAATGGGAGTCTCTGGACAATAGTTTTTTTAAACTATTTTTTTCCACTAGTAAGAAAATGTCCATTCCTCATGCACACAGCACTGCCTTAAGTTCAGTAATTTTATAACTAAATTGTTCAGACAAGAAAGCTGTTGTGTTTGAAGTCCAAGAACGTTTTGTTGAAACCTGCCCTTCTCTTTCCGTTGATATTTTGGTGCAACAAATCTCTCGCCATTTGTGATTTTTTTTCTTCATCTGACCGATATTTTCTTACCTTTCTCAGTGGTCCTTACTTCGGCTGTGCTTTTGGGTCCCATTCCCCCCATGGGTTGATAGTTTGTTGTGCGGTTGAGTCCTGATGTCTGTGTTCCAAATTGGGTTATAGTGCCTTTGATCTGTAGGATTTCAGGTAGGAAGAAGCTGGCAAATAATTCCAGATTATTTGCCAATAATTTCAAATGTATTAATAACCAGCCAGCAACCTGAACACCAAAACAAATAAAGAAAACAAATACACCTCCCCAGAACACATTGCATGGTTATGCCAAATTCAATCAGAGACACACTCACAATGAAACAATTCAGAAGAGCTGAATACGACGGTTACTATGCTTTCCAGAAAAGCGTGTTATGAATTCATCCATTTCTATAGCTTTTGCACTCTGAGATTCAAAACTAAGTATTGACAAATTACTTAGGCTGCTATTTAACATAGTGGAGCGCAAGTGAGTTTTTACATGTTTTAGTGTAGAGAATCTACGCTCACATGTGGCATTGCTAACAAGTATCAGCTGTCTTTGACAGACTTCAAAGTTAAAGTAGTAGGAGTGTCCTGTCCATCTGCTTTTTTTCTGCTAAGAATACTTCTAGTCTGATATAACGTGTGTTTCAGGTCCTCAACATCTGAGTCATAAGCCTGTGCTATGGTTACAATGCTGTCCTCATCCAAAAAAATTGTCTGGATACCTTTCATGATTACACAGTTAGTTTTTGTGAAATGCCTATCAACCAAACATGGAGTCAATGACTGGGTAGTACACATGTAATTTAAAGGCATCTTTACCTCATTGAGCTGTCCAACCGTAAAAGTTACAACACAACTCTGCAGTGTTCTGGCTAGTTGTCTTTTTCGCTTCTGAAAGCTTCTGTCTGTCAAAATGCTGCAATTTTCACGACTTGATCATCTCTTCCCAGAGGTTGTTGAAGTAAGCCATACTTTGGTATTCTTCAAAGGTCTGTAAGTGCTTCAATGAGAAACTGCTTTTGAAAGATCTCGTTTGGGTGACTGAAGCATGTCTGACAGAAATGTTGATTTCTGACAGAATCCCTATGAAATTCAAATCAATTTGAGCAAGGAGGTTGCTAGCTTCTACAGCTCTATCATGGTGGCCATCCTCAGAAATGTCCTCAAGCACTCTTTTCACTGCTGACAAACGATCCATTAGGTTTCGACATGCTACATACCGGCAGGCTCATCTGGTGTCACTTAACCTTTGGAATTCTCTTGGTGCACCTTCAAACATCTCCCTTTGCCCTTCAAACCACATGTGGTGAACCAGACATAATGAAGATATATAGCCTTTCCAATAATGAAAAAAAAGACATGCCGCATGTGAAACTGACTTCACACAGTCTACAAGAACTAAATTCAAACAATGTGCATTAAATGCACATAAAATGCTTGTTTGGCCTCTTCCTAAATTCTGCTTGGTACTCCAGAAGGCAGACCACTCATCACAGAAGCACCATTGTACCCTTGACCTACAAGATTTCTCCTGTCCACATCTCCAATCCACATCTCTCTAAGCATCTGATTATTGTTTTTGTTAATCCTGCAGCATATAACTGGAATTCCAAAAAACTTTCATGCACCATGCCATTATTAAAGTACCCCAGCACAAAGGCCCCCCGGTCCATTTTCTAGATATCCTTTGACTCATCAGATATAACAGCAAATTGTTCACTCGCTTTCACTTCTTTGATAATTCCATCTTGTACAATTCCTGCTAAGCATTCAAGGATTTCATTTTGAATGGTGTTGCTTGTGTATTTAACATTTTCTGCTTGTTTTTTCACATTTGAATCGTGTTTACCAACTAAATGTAGAATTTCAATGGAATTCCCTCTGTTGATGATGCTGATTCATTGTGCTGTGCAATGTCCTATGTAGCTGTTAGTACAAAAACTTCAGCTAAGGTTTTAACATAGTTCTGGTTTTCCATGACTTTTTTATGGTTATCACTCATCAGTCCTAATAGTGATGTGCTGTTTTTTCCAATTCTTTTGTTCTCAACCCATGCAGCCACTGCAAATATATGGGCTTCTGACTTGGCATGCAACAAAAACCACCATCTGTAAAAGTGGCCTTCCTCTAGTTTGAATAACCATTTAATGAATTAAAGACTCTATTAGCAGCATTTACATGTGAGAAATGTCTGCAAAGATAGCAGTATGTAACATCCTTAAACTGTGAGTTTTCTAGCCACGTATGTCCTTTGTACAATTCACTGCAAAAACCTCTCCTTGCACTTCCTTGAAACCTTTTTGGGAATTACTGCAAATAGGGCTGAGTGGGTCCCTCATTTCTGGATCTGGATACATCTACAGAAAAGTTGAACAAAATGTATGACATATACCAAGAACTAAAAACTTACAATTACCCTGGGACCAAATTATACACCTACTACCCACTTTATTAGGTACAACTTTTCAGCTTGTTAACACACATTTCTAATCAGCCAATCACGTGGCAGGAACTAAATGTATTTAGTAATGTAGACATGGTCAAAGCAGTCTGTTGAATTCAATTCAAGCATCTTATTGTGGATAACTTTGAACGTGGCATGGTTGTCCTGCTGGGCTCCTTGCAGGTGCAGGCTTGACACTGACCGCTGCCTCCCTATCTTGCTTGTCCATTTCATCTAGCTCTTCTATCTCCTCCTCTTGTACCTCTCTCCCTCCTATTTTCTTCCTCCACTTTCATTCTAATTCTCATTCTCTTCCACTTCTCCCCTCTCTAATACCTCTGCTTTATCTCCCACTGTTTCTCCTGGCCTTTCCTGTTCTCCTTCTTGCTCTCCATCACCCTCCCTCAATTTCTTAACAAAGAATTTTGAAATGTCTCCCTTTCGCTTCACTTGCCGATATGTGACACGCACAACACAGTAAACAACAAATACATCTTAATGATAATGATGAATCAGAATGAATATTGTATATCATAATTACTTTGCAGGTGTTTTCATGAGAAATAAGTAGAGAGCAGCGTTAACTAACTAGCATTGGTTGTTGCTGCATAAGGCAAACAGCTAGTTAGGAAGGCCTACAATTGGGATTTGTATTAGTGTCACAGGGCTGGTTGAAGGACACAAACGCAGAGGCGAACGGGTGAAGGTATTCCATGTTTAATGATCAAGAAAGAAACAAAACAAACTTAAAGCAGCTCCAGTGACTGGGTAGCGTAGCGTAGCATACAGCTGTCAAACCAAAATGAACTACACCAGTGTGAGCAAACCTTCACCTTAAATAGGTTCCCCAATTACATAGAGATGCCCAGAGGCATCTTTTCTAGTTCCGTCCTGACTATGGCCCCAGCCAGTGCAAAGATGGCTAGGGGCATAGCCAGGACGTGACAACTAGCTAGTCACCAATGTTCACCTTTGTAATAGGTTTACCAAATTTTAATTATGCAATTAAAGTACTTTCAACTGTTGGACAAATAAAAATGTTCAGCCCTAATGCAGCCATGCAAGTGATGTAAAACTTAATGTTACTGATCAGAGTTCTCAAAAAGTTTTAAGGTGTATTTTTATGTAACTACTGGGCGGTTGAAACTTTCCAGCCCCGTTGCTCACTATCTAAAACAGGGAGGTTTGATTCTGTTAAGCACTAAATAAGTCAGCTAAAGCTATCAATCTATAACTAGCAAGCTAACCTGCATGTAGTCCAATATTGATTGTTCTTAGTTGCGCCTCTGCTAGTGGCAAAACATGTGATGTGTGACACAGATTGATTAGTTGAAAAAATATTGGTTGCCATGGTGAAATCACTCCGTGGAAACTACAATGTCACTTTGACATTTTATTTAAAAATGTACACCCAAACATACAAATAAATAAATATTTTTTAATCACTGACAATGCGAACTAGAATTTTCTTAGTAGTGTAATAATTGTTCTGGTCAAAATTTCGGGTGGCAATTGAGGTGGCAAGGTTAATTTCAAGGGTGGTAGCTGCCACCCCATGCCACCCATGTAGTCACGCCCTTGTTTACACCCACAGTGATGAAATATTCGAGAGTGAAAAAATTATTACAATGTCGCTAGCAAACCGAGGCAACAAAACCCACTGGTAACTAGCTATATTGCATGTAACCAAGTACCTCCAGTCAACATGCATGGTGGTTTTAGCTAGATGAATGATTACCTTGACTCACTTGTATTTAGCAGAAAGACAAACACATCCCTCATCTCTTCGTCGGAAGTGTGTTATGTCCTGTGGACTGTCTTTGTTGTGCGTGTGCCTGTTGTCTCTCTGTTCCATTCCCAGGTGTGGTGAGTTGCTACTGATGACGTGGGCGGGGCCATCAATCCAATCATCAATCCCCACCAGCCAATCCCAAGCAGTTTGCCGCCCTATAAAACATTCAGTTTGTGTTTGTTTAGGCTAGCGTGTCTTTGTTTGCAGTTAATTGAGTGTGAGAGACTTGTGTTTGTATGTTTAAACCTCCTTGTCCCAGACTTCCATGGAGTGGGAATAGGTAGACACCCTGAGGGCCCGTAGGTAACCCACTGTTATATACACTAGGTTAGACGCCAGCGGCTGTCTCCAAGTTGTTTTTGTAGCAGTGAGGTAAGTTGTGTGTTAGGTCAACTTGTGGCAGGCAAGTTTTGAGGTGTAGGGAAGCTCAGGGTCTTTATGTATTCTTTCTTTGATTTGACAGACCGTTGGCGTTACCCTACTCCTGTACCTTTCACCTGCTGCCCTCGTTCCCTTGTTGAACTGTTGTTTCTTTGTTCTTTATTATATAATTTTTACAGAGAATAAAACCCCAGCAGATGGGTAATGTCTACATGGTTGTCTTCCTTGTTCCACCTTCAGCCACGACACTCACCCCTTTTTAGTTGGCCCTTATCCACTGTGCGCGATCTTGGGTGGTTGCGTTCTCCTCCTCACCCACGAGCCATTGGAGGGGGCGTAACAGGTGTTTAACAACTTCCTGTTCGTACAGACTAGAGATCCCCAGGTGTTACGCCCTCTGCTGTATAGAATATCTCCACGCGTATCTACACGTGCGTTCAGTCGTCTGGGTAGGTCGCCTATGTATCCCCCATTCACTTAAACATTGATATAGTGCGTTGTCAAAACACTTGGGCCAATGTATTTGTTTCACTACAGGTTGTCATTTGAATACCTTTAGTATTCAGGTGATGTTGTTCAACTGCAGAGGTCTGAGTTCGAAGTACTGTGATGGTGCATCACAGTTGAGCTACCCACAAATTATAGCCATGTAAATTGAAATGTGCAATTTACATGGCTATATTTTCAATCAAACGCACAGTATATTAAAAGCACAACCCAACATGGCCACATAGAATGAAACCAATTAGCGTGGTGCATACATAACATTCTGCTTCAAGTGAATAAAAAGTAGTGCTATCATAATAGCTCATTTACATTTTTTCATATCAGATATCGTTTTACAGCTTTAACTGCCCTACCAAAACACATTTGACTACACACATCAACAGGGGGTGAAACCTAGGCATACCCCCTTCAATAGTCCAATGAGGAAAATACATAACTTCCTCTCCTAGTCAAACATTTTTCACTTCTTTCTTAGAAATGAATGCAATCTTAATTTTGTTAAAACAGTTTCTTCTGTGTGCAGAATTAATTGAAGCATCCAACCTTGTAAAAAGTAATAAAGACAATGCTGGTTACACAAACTCTGAAATGACAATGATACACCGAGCAACACCTTTCATTTGTACATTTTCTAAATAGAAAAACAGTACCATGTAAGATTGATTAATAAATGTTTGTGGACTAAGGATTAGCCTTAACTTCCTTCTTGTAGTAGTAGAGAAAGCATATTTATTGAGAAATCATTGCATAGAATTGGAGCCATAAAGATAGTAAAATTGAAACAATAGTTCAGTTCTACATATTAACAAACGTATTAATCAGTCACACATATCTTGCAGAATGACTCTTTCAAATGCCTTTTTGTACATTGTAATTTAAAGTGGCTACTTTGTAGTTTAAAGCTTTCATCAAGGTATTGCCTCATGTAGCACTGACTAGTCTAAAGTGTGAAAAAATACTATACAAACATAACATTTTTTAAACATTTAACTGCTCAACAATATAGGTTAGGAAAACAAAATCCCATTTCCCTGTCCCTTTACCATTTTATCTTTCCCATTGATGCCATCCGAAATGTAGGTGCTGGCAAAATTCCAGAGCACATCTAATTATGAATCCTCATACCTGTCATGGAGAGGCAGGTATAATGCTATTGCATATGTGTTTGCCTCCGAAAATATATTTTTATCCCTCCTAAAACTTGGGTGGAGGAAGAAAAGTGTTGGTAGTTGGATCCTTGAAGCCCCTGTAGCAAACATAAATAGGTTCCCCAACTGGAGGCAACAATCTCCAGCTGCCTCCATTTGGCGAGACCAAAATCAAATAGAGGTGCCTAGAGGCACCACCTTCTGTCCAGTCTTGACTATGGCCCCAGCCCAGCGCAGAGATGGCTAGGGGCATAGCCAGGGCGTGACAAAAACAATGTATATTTACACCTTTATAAACATTATCAGCACATTACATCACCAAAACAAATTAAGTAAAAATGCCTCTCTGGGAACCATCACCTTATCGTGGTGGAGTGGTTTGTGTGTTCCTATGAACCTGAGGGCTGTGTTGTCTGGGCCCTAGTGTTCCTGGTAGGGTTTCCCTTGGCAAAGTGGTCTCAGGGGAGGAGCCAGACCAAGAATGGTTAAAAAATACCCTATGCAAATGCCAGGTAGAGGAGGAGTTACCCTGCCCAGAGGAAGCCCAGGGCCCCCGTCTGGAACCAGGCCCAGAGGGAGGGCCCGCCAGCAGGTGCCTGGTGGCCGGGTTTGCCAGGGAGCCTGTTCGGACATAGCCCGAAAAAGCAACGTGGCACCCCCCTCTCCATCCTATGGGCCAACCACTCAAGAGAAGAAACCACTGGGGTCGGGTGCGCTGCTATATAGGTGGCAGTGAAGGCCAGGGGCCTCGACTGACCAAACCTGGGCGGCAGGGGCTATCTCTGGGGACCTGGAACGTCACCTCTCTGTGTGGGAAGGAGCCAGAACTTGTGGCGGAGGTGGAGCGCTATCAGTTAGATCAGTAGTTCGGAGTATTTGGCCATTTTGGAGACCCAGAATGGAGCCCTGTATTGGGCTCCAGTAAGGGACTCCATAATTCTGCTGGAGGATTTCAACGCGCACGTGGGTAATGATGGAGACACCTGGAGAGGTGTGATAGCGAGGAACGGCCTCCATTATCTATAATGAACAACATGTTCGAGCATAAGGATGCTCATAAGTGGACGTGGTACCAGAGCACCCTAGGCTGAAGGTCGATGATCGATTATGTGATTGTGTCATCGGATCTGAGGCCGCATGTTTTGCACACTCAGGTGAAGAGAGAGGCGGAGCTGTCAACCGATCACCATCTGGTAGTGAGTTGGGTCAGGGGGTGGGGAAAAGCCTACCAGGAAAGGCCAAATGGGTAGTGCAGGTGAACTGGGAACATCTGGAGGAGGCCCCCCGTCCAAAAGATCTTTAACTCACACATCCGACTGAGCTTTTCTGACATCCCTGTGGAGGTTGGGGGCATTGAACCTGAGTGGTCGATGTTCAAAGCTTCCATTGCCAAAGCTGCGGCAGGGAGCTCTGGTCTAAAGGTTTTAGGTGCCTCAAGGGGCGGTAAACCTTGAACACCTTGGTGGACACCAGTGGTCAGGGAAGCCGTCCGACTGAAGAAGGAGGCCTTCCGGGATTTGTTATCCTGTTAGTTTTTCTTTAAGAAGCCCTCCTGTTCTCCACTCATTACCTGTATTAACTGCAACTGTTTGAACTTGTTACCTGTATAAAAGCCAGTTCACACACTAAATCAAACAGACTGAGTGTCTGGGCTACAGGACAATAGGCAAGCAGCTTGGTGAGAAGGCAACAACTGAGCAATTATTAGAAAATGGAAGATGTTCAAGATGACGGTCAATCTCCCTCGGTCTTGGGCTACATGCAAGATCTCATCTTGTGGGGCATCAATGATCATGAGGAAGGTGAGGGATCAGCCCATAACTACACGGCAGGACCTGGTCAATGACCTGAAGAGAGCAGGGACCACAGTCTCAAAGAAAACCATTAGTAACACACTACGCCATCATGGATTAAAATCCTGCAATGCACGCAAGGTCCCCCTACTCAAGCCAGCGCATGTCCAGGTCTTTCTGAAGTTTGCCAATGACTATCTGGATGATCCAGAGGATGAATGGGAGAAGGTAATGTGGTCTGATGAGACAGAAATAGAGCTTTTTGTTCTAAACTCCACTCGCTGTGTTTGGAGGAAGAGGAAGAATGAGTACAACCCCAAGAACACCATCCCAACTGTGAAGCATGGAGGTGGAAACATCATTCTTTGGGGATGCTTTTCTGCAAAGGGGACAGGACGACTGCACCGTAGTGAGGGGAGGATGGATGGGGCCATGTATCGCGAGATCTTGGCCTATAACCTCCTTCCCTCAGTAAGAGCATTGAAGATGGGTCGTGGCTGGGTCTTCCAGCATGACAACGACCTGAAACACAGCCAGGGCAACTAAGGAGACGCTCCGTAAAAAGCATCTCAAGGTCCTGGAGTGGCCTAGCCAGTCTCCAGACCTGAACCCAATAGAAAATCTTTGGAGGGAGCTGAAAGTCCATACTGTCCAGCGACAGCCCCGAAACCTAAAGGATCTGGAGAAGGTCTGTATGGAGGAGTGGGCCAAAATCCCAGCTGCAGTGTGTGCAAACCTGGTCAAGAACACGTATGATCTCTGTAATTGCAAACAAAGATTTCTGTTCCAAATATTAATTTCTGCTTTTCTGATGCATCAAATACTTAAGTCATGCAATAAAATGCCGTTTAATTATTTAAAAATCATACACTGTGATTTTCTGGATTTTTGTTTTAGATTTAATATCTCCCGTTGGTTGAAGTGCACCTATGATAGAAATTACAGACCTCTACATGCTTTGTAAGTAGAAAAAACCTGCTAAATCAACAGCGTATCAAATACTTGTTTCCCCCACTGTATATTACCTTTGGAATGTGTAGATGTGCAATGAAGGCAAATGCAGGGAGGAATATAAGCGTTAGATGTCTTTGGATTAAATATCTGAGGTCTAATTTAACCCCTATCCTAAAACAGTTTCATGTTAACTCTTCCTAAACAACTGATGTTTCTTGTATCTTTGTCTTGTCAAACTATATTGCGATTTCTGGATCGTTTTTCATTTTTCTTGTGTGGAAACCAGTATTAGCTGATAGTTGAAAGATAGCCAATAGGTACAGCATCCTCATCAACAAAAATAATTAACAGAGAATCTCAGAATTAACAACAAGACCTATTTTGTCCATTTTGTCCATGAATGTTTCAGTTTCTTCAGAATGATTAAACAAAAACATGAATGGTGAGAGCTTCTTGTTCTTGTTGATGCCTCTGTGCATCTGCACAGCACCCAATATTTCCTCATCATTCAGGTGTGAGGACTCTCAGAAGAGGCTCATGTTGGAATTAACCCAGGCAACAGCATCCCCCAGGTCAACAACGCATCTTGGCAACTGAAATGAAAGATCAGAACATTCACCAAGATGGCCATGACAAAATTATTATTTAGATTATATCTCAATATAATGACAACATAGAGAATCATATATGAAGCTACAAAATAAATCTTGCCTGCTTGCATATAGTGACAGATGAGTGGATCCGTGTTGCACCAATAGACTAGAGCTGGCTAAACTCACCCTGCACCCTTTCACTTCTGCATGAAACTCCCCTGGCTAGGTGACCTTATATATAACCACTGATCATATTGTAGAGATCCGCTGCCACAACTCAGTAAAAAGAACACTTCTCACTAATGAGTCAGTAGAGTCGTTCAATAAATAATTAACCAGGCAAGTTTTAACAGCTTATTAGCCAGCGTTAGGCTTATTAGTATCTACTAATACACTGCTTGGAATATTCATACAAATCAAGCAATTGCTAGAAGAATAACTTTACAATACCAAAGCTATTTAATTTCATGGCACAACAACGTTTATATTTTTTCATTTGTGAATTACATTAATACAATAACTATCAAAATCGGTCATGATAACTGACTTTTTCATCAAGTGAAAATATGGGAGAAGCGTGGGAACTCCTATTCTTTTACAGTGCAAGGGGTTGTGATCTGTATTACGCCAAAAAGCATGCACGGATGCGTACTTTGAAAATCCACCAGAAATAGTCGCAATATGATATTCGTTTTATTTTAGGGTTACTATAACTTAGCTACTGATGGTTGTAGACAGCAAAGTTTTTTCCATCCCGAACGAATCCTAAAGCATAGTGTCTTGATTGTGGTGAGACTCGAACATATGCCCACTGTAAGGCTGACCGCCTCCCTAACCACGAAGCTATTTAACAAAGGTTTTTAAGACATTCGCTTTTCTCGGCAGGCTTCGATAATGCGGTCCTACAAAAAGCACACATCGTTTGCGAAATGCACATAACTTTAACAATACTACCTAGTTCCAGAAGATTCAAAGGTTCAAGTGAACTGAATTCACCCCATGACTAAGAATCATCATGACTACAAACCCCAGCTTCTTCTAAAAGAGGTGGAGCCTCCCCGGCCTGAAAGCGGTTACTGAGGAGAAGATGGTGGAATTTGGAATAGCAGCGTGCTCGATACTCCTTCCCAAACACTTTGAAAAATATTGTATATCTCAACCTGGCATTAGGTATCGGTTACCTGGGGACAATCACAGATAATATATTCTAAAATCTTGAAAAAAAACGACATTCCACGACTTGTTAAGCCAACCCCACGACATAGTTACGCTAGTGAAACGTGGTGCTATTGAAAACTAGTAGGGGTTGAGTCGCGTTAGCTAGCTTGGCTAGCCATTTGTTTTGGAAAATTGGTGTCATCCCACCAGCCACAGTAAGATCTCATATACATTGTTTCCTCTTGGGCTCTCTTTAAAAGATTGTGCCCTACTAAGATTTAAAAGTGAAGTGGTGAAGAAACCCTATTACTGGCGACATGCCAAGGAGTAAAAAAGGGAAACGTAGTTCAAACAAGGGTAAGTTGGCTAATTGCTACATGTATCTTATTTATTTACATTATCGTGTATACTTACTGTAGTAGACGGGATAGTGTGTTTGCAACTAGCTGCATCTGGGGCATATTACCTAGCTAGCAAAGTGCTGTGCTACTGTTAGAGATGGTGTTCCATATGGAACATGTTACCGTTGCTAACGTTAATTGGCTTAAGTTTTCATATAATGTTTATTGTTTGCTGAAACGATGCTTTGGCAAACTGCTGTAAAGAAACAATACACACAGATATTTATCTGCATACGTAGGCCTATGTAATGTTTTTAATTTTCTTGATTTTACCAAGCCAATCGGTTTAGTTTGCTATCTTGCCAGGTTCTTAAGTAACAGCGCTATATTTGCAAGCAAGGTTCCCTTACCTACCAATGTATCTAACTTATTGTCTTAATTTACCACGTGATTATGTAGTGTAATTACCTAACACAAACTCACGTTACATTTAGTTCCAGTAAATATGCTCTACCTAGACACACTTGATGTGAAAGGTAAAACGTGGCCTTGGATTATTTTTAGCAAGTCTCCATGTCGGTCTCTGCTGTAATTTGACTTTCATGATTAAGGGCCGACACGACTCGAGGCAGGTCCCTAGACCGTCTTCTGTCAATTTTGACAGTTGGATTTCAATCTAGTTATTATCCTTTAACTTGTAATTAGCTATGCCAAAAAGGGCGTTTTGCTCGCCCGCCACGGGTAAATAGTGGTCTGACGTGAATACTGCACAACACATGCGGATGCAACACGTATCGGGTGGACTAGGTCAGATTGCTGGAACTCTTTTTGCCACATGTACAGGTGGCCAGATGTCCACAGAAACCTCCAAATGATGGATCATTTTAATGAATGTGTGTAACAACCACTTATTAACTTGACAACTTTACAAGGAAATTATGACAGTAGGAAAGAAACACATTTATTAGAATGATCGAACAAGAAAACTGAAGAAAGCAAGACACGCATTGCTGAGAGCAATATTAGGAAGATGAGGTTGTCTGCCTAATAGTCTCTTCCTCCATCCATGGACAACCTGTTTGCCACCCATTCATTTCACCCCCTTCGCCTGAAACCCTTTACAGGCTCTCTCCGACAGGAGGTTCTGCAGTTGCAGCTGTCGGCCAAGGGCCCCCTGTCTTTCAAAGGTAACGCGGCACAGTATACATGAATGTAGTCCTCATTCATGTCACATGGATCCACTTACTAATATGTGCCTTTGTCACCTGGACTTATACCACGCCTTTGACCATCAACTATTCCCACTGACCATCACAGCCCGCACTTTCCTGCTCACTAGTCTACCTACTGTACAATTAAACAGTCATCGTCTCAGTTCATATGGTCTTGCATGACTCTTGGCCATGCTGTAGTAGCTAGTTTGAACGTCACTTTGGCTGACTCAGTGTTCCAGGATTCCCAGCCTGATCAACCCCTCACTGTTCTGCAAATGCTCTAACGCGTCCACTGTTGGTGGCGTGATGTCCGCCAACTCCCTGACCTCAGACCTCCTAGGGCCTTCATTCAGGATGCTGCATGTCAGTATTCAATGAACCAAAGCATAACCGTTCATGATCTTTCCTGTCTCATTCACATGTTTTTCTCCCCCCACGAGGTTATCAGCTTTTATAATGCATGTAGAAAGTATAAAAATGTTTCTTGCATATTTGTAATTTCCCTTAATCCAATTAAATCCCTAAAACCAATACTTTATTTTGTTTGAGGCCTAAACAGCTATCTGTGTCTGCAGTACCAAAACAATTAAATGGTACATTGTCTCCTTTACCAATATTTTATTGCTGTGGGGGAAAATATTCCTTGTTCCGGTTACCTTCCAGTTATACTTTTGTCTGTAGAATAACTGAGAACCGTAGTTTTGCTGCCATTTTAATAGGTAATTCTATTAGATAATAAATTTAGCCGACACCATCTAAAATGAAGCTTCCGGAACGGTGCCCAAGAACATACTATTAATACAGTTATTACCATTATTTTACAATTGCTGACTTATATAATAGTTCTTTATCATATCTGATCAAGTGAGGCAAAAGACCAATTTTGGGGGGAACACATTTTAAAATCACTTTAGGTTTAAATAAAAGGGTCAGTGTAAGAGATGTTTTCAAGTTTCAGGGGTTTGTTATTTGCAGTAACTAGTTATGGCATTGAAATGTTTGGTTTTCCTACTCCCTACAGTGAAGTTAAAAGTTTAAAAGTAGTAATTAATTAAGTTATTCAAAATGAAGAAAACACCATCAATCAATCAATCAATCAATAATAACTCTATGCAAAAACACGCATCAGCAAATGCTGTTTAAACTCTAACATTGAAAGACCACCAGGCATGTGAATAAAACAGTAAAATTAGCAGGAACAAAACAGAGTAAAGAGTCCTTTGCTCCAGTACGCAGAATTTGTAGTCAATAATTGGAGGGAGAGAGGGAGTTTATATTTGACTAGTGAACCTGATGATAATGGATCTTTCAAAATATGTTTGATATTTCTATTTTGGGATGCCATTGAGTCTAGGGGTTTTCCCAATCTGAATGGAACTGACAACTGTAGTCGATTGTGGTTAGGCCTTCACAATGTTCTTTAATAATATCTTCATTGTTGTTAAAGTATTGGTCTTTCCAATGAATCGTTACTTGAAGTCATGCTTTGATGTGTCAGAATCTTACTGTGTATTTTCCACTGTGCCAATATTACGTCTGGACTTATCAAGTGAATGAAAGCACGATGAGTCTCAAGCTCCCCTTTTTGGCATTACTTTGGTCACAAATCTTGTTCGGGGGGAAACCGGCTGTGGCCTGTCGTATAATCTGGAGATGGTGGGGTGTCCTTCTCAAACCAAACAGAAATCTAAGCTGCTTCATCATGTTGTCATAGAGCCAGCATGGTGCAGTGTCCCGAAATGTGCTTCTCTTCCAATGACTCGTCCCCTAAAGGTTATTTGAATGGGGCATAACGAACCAACCCCTAAAGGTTATTTGAATGGGGCATAACGAACCAACCCCTAAAGGTTATTTGAATGGGGCATAACGAACCAACCCCTAAAGGTTATTTGAATGCGGCATAACGAACCAACCCCTAAAGGTTATTTGAATGCGGCATAACGAACCAACCCCTAAAGGTTATTTGAATGGGGCATAACGAACCAACCCCTAAAGGTTATTTGAATGCGGCATAACGAATCAACCCCTAAAGGTTATTTGAATGGGGCACAACGAATCAACCCCTAAACGTTATCTGTAAGGGGCCCAACCACTCATTCCCTGAATTCTAATAGGGGACAAGAGGTCCTCCCCTGAAGGTAGTGTGGTTCCAAAAAGAATGTATTAAACTTTCAGCTGTTGCAACCGATGCCCACAACTGGTTCCACGGTCTAATAATAGAACGTCCTGATTGAGGTGCAGCCGGAAAGTTGTGGAAAGGTTGAGTGATTGCCAGAGACAGACACGTGCGTAATGATGTTTGGGAACGCACCGCGTGGGGGGGTCAAGGTCGTTCACGTGCCTGATAAGGACACACAGGTACAGGGTTACCTCCTAGGCACGGGGGGCGGGGATGTTGAAACTGTCGGCCAACCCTTATGGAATGAAAGCTATGCCTGTCACTGTAGAATGGATAGCTCGTTAACAGACATGCATTTTGAAGGCTTTTGTCGATCTCTTGACTTAGATGTAAACCTAAAGGTGTTCATGCTGTTATCTAAGCCTGACGCTGTCGTCCTGCTCATCCTTCTGCACCAACTGGGTACGAGACTTGTTATTATTTAGAGCCGTTATTTTAAAACAGGGAGTGGTTAAACTGCTGAATTGTTTTTCGGGTGTATCAGCCTGACAAACATTCCCCCGTGTGACTCTTTCTCTGCTGGGCCCCGCCAGGTGCCTGGCCGGGCTGCCGGGGCTGAGTACGGTCCAGGGTTGGACTAAGCCCACCCCATCCCCTGCTGGCTCAGGGTTTTCTGATGTAGCTGGGGTTATTGTCAGCGGTCACATGGTGAGGTGGCCAGCCGTTGTGGGCTTCGGGTGGCAGGGTCAGGCAGGTCGTAACCGCATGACCTGAAGGTTAGGTTCTCACTGCAGAGCAGGGAACTCATCCACTCAGACTTCAGATTATACGTCCAGATTAATTTTCAATTGTGTTCATTCATAAATGCCTCTAGAAAGGTCTAACAGTAAGGCTGAATTCCTTGTTCACATGCAGGTAGTTGTTAATCGTCTTCTTGCGTGTGTAAGCCTTTTACTGCCCATTGTCAGCTTAGAACCAGTGGTAGGTTGCTGAACTATAGCTGGCTGTGTCTGAGTGCAGAGTTACCCCTACAGGACGCGTGCGTGCGTGCGTGCGTGCCAACACCTGGGAGAGAATAGACTCTGCTCTTCTGACAGACAACTGAGCCATTAGAGGAAGTTCACCTCTAACTCCGCCACTCCTGCGTGTTGTCCCCTCCCTCCCCTGGTCTCCTCTGTTCTGACTTTCGTTCTCTCTGTCACAGGGGGGAGGAATGGGGTGAAGGGTGAGTCGGGTGCCAGCGATGACGACCTGGCGTCCGATGTGCTCAGTCACTACAGCAGCGCCAGCGAAAGTGCCTCGGTGCTGGAAGAGGGCACAGGTGGGTACACTTTACTCTACCACACCACATCACACCCCAACACGCAGTTGGCACCAATGTCTCCGTCCCTCTTGTGTACCGCAGGCGGTGGCGAGCCGGTTGATGATCAGGCGGCCCAGGAGGAGACCGAGGACAAGCTGAAACAATGCATCGATAACCTGATGGACAAGAGGTGGGTGTCAGAGGACTTCCTGTTTCTGCAGGACTCACTGTAGCCCTGACGTCACAATACACTGCTTTTGTGTAAATCGGCACGAGGAATGTAACTCTGGTTTTATACTTAATGGTCAAGCGTTTGAGGTGATCCTTCTGTGCCTATAATGCTTGATTATTCAAACAAGAAAAATGTTAAGTTCAGCCGGCCTGCAATAAAAAGAGTTGCCCTCTTGAGATTCGAACCCGGGTCACCCACGTGGAAGGCTGTGTTGTAAACCACTACACTACCGAGCTGTTCTTTGGACAAGAGTCAGTATAGCCTCTTGTCTACCCTGAACCAATCTTCTTTTGCCACTGGCTGTTTTGACAGCTTATTGGTCATTTGTGAATGATTTTGATACAGTAAATCTGGCCAATGTTTCTTACTAAGTTTTACTCTACCACAAATAGCATCTATGAACTGTATTGCTTTTGCTACTGGCTGTTCTAACAGCTTATTAGCCAGTTATAGGCTTACTATTATCGACTAACTTCCTAGGATTAATCATAAGAATTGAGCAACTGTTAGCAAGACTGAAGATGAACTTCTCCATGCCAGAAACAGTCGTAGAACTGTATACAGTTTTAGTTGAGGCTTACTATAATGTTATTACTGTATGTTGTAGCCAGCAAATGTTTGTCCATCCTGAGCCAAAATGCATGCATGGATGTGTACTTTGAAAATCCACCAGAAACAGTCCCAATATAACCGTAAACTGTTTTATTTCAGGCTTACCATAACGTAGATACGGGGGGTTTTAGCCAGCAAAGTTTTGTATGTGACGTACATAAGGCGTGTGGAGATAAGAACAAGGGACCTATAATTTACAGGTCTGCTTCTCTAACCGCTATGCTATTTAACAAGTAGATGTTGGTCGGTCGGTCGGTTGGTCGGTCGGTCATAATCTAATAAGAGTGATCTTATCGAATAAGAGCTTTATGCATTTGTGCATTTATATAATCAGCCATGATGACATTCTTATTGTAAGGTCTAAATTAGGGTGTGGTCTCCCTTTCTATGCCACTGTGTATGTTAAAGTTATCTTCATCATAGTCAGACACCATTATGTTCTCTTTAAAATAATCTAGCTCTTTAGATTCTTTCATTTGCATACTGGGTCCCACTGTGCGGGCTCGCTGCTGCCTGCAGGCTCACAAGTGTTTCAGGTGATGCATGTGAGATCGTTGCGCTCACACAGTCTAAAGATGTAGAATATTAGTGGCAACATTAGTGTCTAATTGACGGCAATCGTGGAAGTCGACTTGTAATAATTGTTGCAGCTCCAATGCTGACGCAGTCCTCTTGTTGAGCACAGTGCAAAGACACGCCTGGCAGCCTTGGAGTCCCTGAGAGGGGCCTTCTCCTCCCGGCTGCTCTACGACTTCCTCATGGAGAGACGCCTCACCATCAGCGACTGTCTGGAGAGGAGCCTGCGCAAGGGTGAGACACTGTCTGCCCGGGGGAGGAATTGTGGGAATTGGTTGATTGGTGTTGGTTGATTTTGTCGAATGTCTTTAGTGTTAGTCTAGCTTTAGTGTTATCATTTGAGACTCTTCAAAACATATATTGTAAAGTATCAGGTTTTCTACTGTTTATTTGACTACAAATGAACTGTTTCTATCCAATATGCATCTTCATAAAACCATCTTCAATTTATGTATTAGTTTATCTTCTAAATGAACCCAAGATGACCTGTGTTGTCTGTCCCAATGTTTATAATGCCGTCTTCTTCTGATTTCCATCCCTCTGCTCTTCCCCGTGGCTGTCTGTTCCCTCTTCTCTAGGAGGCGGAGAGGAGCAGGCTGCAGCTGCCACTATCTGTGCCCAGCTGTGTGTTCAGTTAGGCGGGGGGGACGAGGGCGAGGAGGGCTTCAAGATCCTCCGCCCTGTCCTCAGTGCCATCATGATTGACAACGGCGCCAGCGTGGCGGCCCGCCAGAGCGTGAGTGTCGCCTCAGGCCTGGTTGTTGGTACTGGTGCTGTTGCATGTACTTGTCAGTTGCTTTATTCATCTTTTGTGTTTTTCCCCAACACGCAGTCTGCCAGAGCTCTGGGTATGTGCTGCTACGTTTCTGCCGCGGAAGACGGAGAGGTGAGGTTCTACAGAAATCCTTTTCATTTCTATAGTTCGAAAGTGGTTAAAACGATGTAGCGTGGGAAACGACACATCTTAAAGTTTGGGAATATCTGGTGTTTCTCTGTGGTAGGACTTGGTGAAGTCTATGAGCCACCTGGAGAGCGTATTCACTACTTCATACCCGAGCCGTGAGGGCGCCCTGCCCATCCCGAAGGCCGGTGTGTCTGGGCTCCACAGTGCCGCCCTCCACGCCTGGGCCCTGCTCGTCACCCTCTGCCCCGCCTCTCGCCTCACCATGCTGCTGGACCTGTAAGTGACACGCACACGCACTGGGCTGCATCTCCAAATTCCCCACCCCTGTTTTCCCATGAAATGCTGTAGTGCTGTGTATTTGACTGAAGATCTGGTGGGGTGTATGTACCCCACCAGGATCTGGCCAACCATGGTGAAATGGCCATGTCAATAGAATGTGACTACCATCTCTTGCTTTCTTTAACTGTTTTCCTTGGTTTCTGCTACCCAGACATCTCCCCAAGCTACAGGCCTGCCTGGAGAGTAGTGACGTCAACTACAGAATAGCCGTGGGGGAGACCATTGCCTTGCTGGTGGAACTAGCCAGAGATCTAGACAGAGTAGGTTAAGCTTGATGTATGATGAGTATATCATCTATGTGCTTGTTTGGGATCAGTTTAGCCTTTTATATGAGATTAAATACAATTATATGGACACAAGGTCCCCTGTTCCTAGATCAGCAGTCCCATTCGGAGATGGAGAGGTTGTAGGGAAGCATCCCACCTCATCCCTGTGTGTTTTTCCATGTAGGAATTTGAGTTGGAAGACAGCGACACACTATGTGAGTGCCTTAAGGGTCTGGCCACGGATGGCAACAAACACCGTGCCAAGAACGACCGTCGGAAACAGAGATCCATATTCAGGGAGGTGCTACATTACATAGAGGTGAGGAACCGCAGGTCAACCGTCTCCAGTCACTCTGACAAATATATGTTGATTTTAAACAAATACTCCCTCTCTTTTGTGCAGAATGAGGACTTCACAGAGGAGAAGATCCGCTTTGGTGTGGAGGGCATTTACATCGACAGCTGGATGCGTAGGAGGGTCTACGACGCCTTTAAAGAGGTGCTGGAGTCGGGCGTGCGACACCACCTTCAGGTTGGAACAAACCAGGCGTCTTTGACCTTTTTGGGCCCTAGTCTGTTTTCTTTAATTGGGGTTTATCTGTAGAGAAATGTGCTGGTCGTTAATGTTCCTGTATCCTAAAGCTACTGCTATTTAAATAACACACACTAATTATGTACTTAATCATGATATACTTCTGCCAGGTTATCCTCTTGGGCAGTTTGGTGAAGGATTTATGTGAAAAATTCATGTTTCTCAGAATTTATCTTTTGGCAATCTCAGACTTTTAATAGAATATCTATTCACTGTTGCTAGTTGGATGTGACAATGACCCAAGTGGTGTACCTGGTCTTTTCTCTCCAGTTTAACCCACTGCTGCGGGACATCTTTGGCCTGGGAGCCCCTCTGATACTGGATGCCTCAATTAAAGCCAGCAAGATATCCCGTTTTGAAAAGGTGAGCCCACAGCCTGATCTTAAAATTCCAGAACACATCCACATAACATGACATTTATACAGCTGCTTGGTATGTGAATTGGAGTTGTCATTAGGCCTGATCATTAGAGCCCAGCCCAATCCAAGTCTGCTCAGATGAGGCCTGAGCCCAGGCACAGTCCGATGTCATAGCAACTAAATAAGCCCGGCCCGAAAAAAAAAACCTGATTACAAAAAGAAAGATAATGACATTGTCACTGTGTGCATAAAGACAAAGTAAACCACTTACCGTAGATATTTAGTCTACACACCCCTGTTAAAATGCCAGGTGTTTGTGATGAAAAAAAGAGACAAAGATAATTCATGTCACAACTTTTTCCACCTTTAATGTTACCTATAACGTGAACAATTCAATTGAAAAGCGAACTGAAATCTTTGAGGGGGAAAAATACAAACCTTAATAATAATAATACTAATACTTTGTTGAAGCACCTTTTGATTTTCTTACAGCACTCAGAAGAATAGCTGCCACCATGCTTCACTGTGGGTATGGTGTTCATTGGGTGATGTGCAGTGTTGTTTTTGCGCCAAACATACTTATGGCCAAAAAGTTCAACCTTGGTTTGATCATAACACATTTTCCCACGTGCTTTTGAGAGACTGGATATTTGTTTTTGAAATCTTCAGCCGGGCTTGTTGTCACATTTAGCACACAGCCAGTTTGCCAGAAATTCCTGCAGCTCCTTTAATGTAGTGTTAGGCCTCTGAAGCCTCCCTGGACAGTTTTCTTTGTCTTTTCACCAATTTGGAGGACGTCCAGTTCTTGGTAATGTCTCTGTTGTGCCATATTTCCTTCACTTGATGATGACGGTCTTCACTGCGTTCCATGGTATATCTGATGCTTTGGAAGTTCTCTGCGGACCATGGCTTTTGCTCTGAGATGATACTAAGAAAATGTCAGGAAAATCCTACTAGAACAGCTGAACTTTATTTGTGGTTAATCAGAGTCACTTTAAATTATGGAAGGTGTAATGACTTCTATTTAACATGAGTTTGAATGTGATTGGTAAATTCTGAACGCAGCCACATCTCCATTTATAAGAGGGTGTTTACACTTAAGCAACCAGGTTATTGTAAGGTTTTCATTTTCCCCCCTTGAAGATTTCAGTTTGTTTTTCAGTTGAATTGTTCACATTATAGGTTACATTGAAAGTGGAAAAAGTTCTGACATGATTTATCTTTGCCTCATTCTTTTGCATCACAAAAACCTGGCATTTTAATAGGGGTGTGTAAACAGTTTTTTTTTATCAACTGTATGTTGTTTTTGAACTCTGAGACCGCAGCAGGGGAAACCAGGAACTGTACATTTGTGCTACATTCCTCCCAGACTTTCTTGTAATAAACCTGTTCAATTAATTTTTTTAGAACTGACTCGTGGATTTATTTACGTATTATCTAGGGTTGTTTATAATGCTTCCAAATGGCTAGAAAAATATGAATATATGAATACTGTAATCAGCAGATGATGGCATCTGCTGATAATAATAAAAACTATTTGTCATTATCCTTTGTTATACCATAAAGTGGGTAATTATCATCACCTCCAGAGATCGAAAGCGCCATTCATCTGCTTCTTTTCAATGAGCTAGCTAAGAAAGTCACGAGGACACCAAATCTGTGATCAAGCCCACCAGTTCCAAATAAACTGCTATTTTTAAAAGCCTTTTACATCTTTACGATACTATCTGTATGTTATCAAGAAACCATGCAAGCTTAGTTCAGCCAGCCCGCAATAGAAATTGTTGCCATCTTAAGATTGGAACCCGGGTCGCCCACGTGAAGGCTGTGTCATTAACCACTACACCACAGAGCTATAAATCTGCTCGCTATCAGTCTAGCCTCTCACATATAGATATCTGTATATCCCAAACCAATCTTGTTTTGCCACTAGCTGTTTTGAAAGTTAATTGGCCATTCGTGAATGACATTGATACAGTTAAACTGTTTACCTACACCACAAATGGCGTCTATGTATGCCGTTAGCCATTGGCCGTTTTAACATCATATTAGCCAGTATTAAGCTTTACTGGTATCTACTAACTTACTGGAATAGTCATAAGAATTGAGCAATTGGTAGAGAGTCTGCCAAAGCTATTTCATGGCATGATAATGTATTTTTTCTTTTCCTGGCAGAACAGTGTACTTTTTTCATTGATGAATGACGTTCATACAATAACTATCAATAAAGGCGGGGATACCTAACTTTTTCATCAAGTGAAATGACGAATTGTGGAATCTACCAGAAATAATGAATAGATATATTTAATGAATTAATTAATCTCAATAGATATGATCTTAGGTTTTCCACATGAGGCACTGTTTTTAAATTAACCACTATGCCACGGCATTACACGTTTTAGCAGTCGCTAGACTCCACTGAGGATTGTGTTAAATTGACTGTTTCTTATTAAGTTTACCTCCACCACCAATAGCGTCTATATACTGTATTGCTTTTGTCACTGGCCATTTTAACAGCTTATTAGCCAGTAATAGGCTTACTAGTAACTACCTACTTCCTAGGAATAATCATGAGAATTGAGCAATTGTTAGCGAGACTGAAGGAACAATTTCAATCCATATCACAATATTACAGTTTCAAGTTTTGGTTTTCGCCTGCAAGGAGATATGAACACGGAATCTTTTTCTCAAGTCCCCTTCTCTAACCACTACGCGTTTTAACAAGAGTCAGTCAGTCAGTCAGTCAGTCACATTCGCTCTTCTTAGCCGGCTCCACTTATGCGGTCTGGGAGAACGGCTAACTTTTTGATCGGATGATCGCAAGCAGTGTCTGTTTGGAGCAACAAAGTGAATAGCCCTGTATCGTTGAGAATTTGTTCAATAAGCTCAGATCAACACTATCATTTCACTTACCCTGGGAGGATCCTGGGGCCAGTCTATGTAGACTACGTAGTGTCATCAGATTTTGGCACATTGCTGAATGGCATGTGTACCAGAATATTTTTTCAATGTTGAACAAAATACTCTAATTAAAAAACAAAATCTTTCTCCCTCTCTAGTTTGCGGTGGAGAAACAGCTAATAAATAAACTGCATGATTATGAATGCATCATCTCATTTCCAAGTATGATCTAAATTAATTGATCTGAGAATGACAACTCTAGTGTGAGCTCCTTGTGCAGTTACAGATTTATTTTTGTATTCCCCAAGAAATCTTGACATACTCAGAACCAGTTTTATTTGTCTGTCTTAACAGGTTTTTAATCACCAATTACATATGTTTGTTTAGAGAAAATTGTGTGAGTAGTAGAAAAACTACATTAAAATGGAATTAGTATAGTGGCAAAAATAGATAAACCCCAAGTTGCATGGGTTAATTCAAGTAACTGAGAATCAAGTGGATAAATACTTGGCTGCCAAATGAACCAATCAAAGGAAACATATTTTGGAAAGACGGGACTCAGACAAAGAGACAAGAAACCTGATCAGTCTCATGTGACCATATGGGTGAATGCAAAATACACCATGCGGAGAGAAAATTAGATCTCAAAGAACATCAGGAAGAGGATAGTGAGAGCACGTCATTCTGGGTGGGGCTATACAACAATCGCAGAAAGATGTGCACTCCATCAGTTTACTGTGAGGCATTTCATTTACAATTGGAGATTATTTATTGGACTGCCCTCCCAACATATCCCCAAGAGCCTCAAGAAAAAGAATGTATTTAGTAAATGCCCACCAAAACAACATTTGGAGATTTGCAAACCTCCCTTGCTGCATTTCTGCTAACTGTGCATGCTTCAGCAATAAGAACAGGTTTCACAGTTCATTCTCTGGACAGATTATTAAAAGAATTTACCTTTTTGATCACAATTAAAATCACTATGTTTGGGAAAAACCTACCACCAAAATAATCATACCACTCTGTCATGCATGGGGCTGGGAATGTCAAGATCAGGGTGTGCTTTTCTTCCTCTGGATCTGGTCGACCACATATAAGAACAGTGAATTATGTGGAATACCAGGAGATACTTCTCTGAAACCGAATCAGTCAAGGAGCTAAAGCTGGGCCTAAAATGGGTCTTCAACTAGACAACAAACCAAAGCAGGTTGCAAAGGAATGGCTCAAGAGAAAGGTTTGTGTTATATATTGGACAAGACCTGACCTTAATCCAGTTGAGATGCTGTGGCAGGACCTAAAGTGGTCAGTTCATGTCAGAGACCCCTCAAACCTTACAACATTTTCTGAGTTCTGTAAAGGACAGGGCAAAATCACACAAATGTCAGACTTAAGTGACTCTAGGAGATGTTTTCTTGAAGTTATCATGGCTAATGGAGATACCACAAGCTATTGAATGAATAGCTTCAAATATTTTTGCACACATCGGAGTTTTAGTAAAATATTAGTATTTGTTAAATGAACAATGACAATATGTCTTTTTTATATTTGTATAAAGAATTATGACGATCCCTCAAGAAATATCAAGCAGCAATCTACCTGTTTAACATGCACATGGTGGATTCCATATGAGAACTGTCTAAATGCATACAGGTCTATTTTGCTTTAATAGCACCAAGAGGTTGTTTTTTTACCTCAGTATTTACAGAACCCAATGCAAACTTGACAAAATGCAGACAAAAGGCTGAAAGTCTAAACTGTTGATTTCTTCTATCCCAGCATCTCTTCAACTCTGCAGCATTCAAAGCCAGGACTAAAATTCGGAACAAAGTGAGGGACAAGAGGGCAGATGTCATGTGAGGAATGAAGGAGGGGACTTGATGGAGCAGCTGTGGCCCAGGAAGGGAACACCATTGGCGTGCATTCATGGAGGCAATATGCAGATTGCTGCAGACGGGAATTCACTGAATAGAGCTGACATGATTTCCAATTCCAAATGATAAACACTGAGGGAGGTCTATTTATCTAGGCCAGGGTGTAAGCCATCATGCCATGGGGCTGAAACAGGTTTAGGAGTTAAGGATCAAGAAATGTCCCAGATGCACATCTCAACAAGCTGCTCTGCTTTTTATTATTTTCTATAAAACAACACAGTATGTTTGAATTTCCAAAATAGCTTTCACTGTGAATGCATATAGTGTTATCAAAAGCAGTCATGTGAAAACAGTGTGAAAACAGTATCCTAGTTAATACTCCACGCGCTTCTTCACTTTTCACCTTTCAATTCAGTTGTAATACAGAATACAATGCCTGTTAGGTAGCCCTATTCCAAACCTAATGTGATCTAATTTCAACCAATACAACATTTACATACAGGGGACACATTGACAAGATATAAGAACTATCTCAAAGCTATCTGTTCTACATAGTATATTTCTATAGGAACATTCTGCTACTCTGCACCCTCCTCTGAAGGCCTCTATCCCAAACTGCCAATTCTGTTCCCCACCCCTCATCTAACAGGACCCAGTGGCTGCTGCCAAAACAGGAACTTTACAGACAATGCAAATGTGTTTTTATTACATACCACAACTAAACTATAACACCTAGGAGATGCCTGAAAGAACTAAATGGTGGTTTATAGTATTTTTAATATTTTGGAAGATTTATCTAATTCATTTATGGTAATTTGTTTTACTTTCTAATTTATTGAAAGTGGGAGAACTGTACCCGATTAAAAGAAAAACGTTCTGTTTACAGATATGAAAAGAACATAGACAAATGAGTGATCGTTTTTCATGTATATTTTTATGCAGGTTGGTTGTGGCTATAATCAACACGTACTGTATATGCATATAAATATGTATGCATTCTAGGAGTGCACTCGAACAATGGACAAAACATCAGTTATGTGGCACTTATTTTCCAAGATTGCCATTTATTTTAAGCAATGCTATGTACCCAAAGTATAAAGCAAATGAATTGAAAATGGATCAATTAAATGTAATAAACACTCACAATAAGACTGTTTCATCTATTTATGACTTTAACTGAGTGCCTTAAGGGATTTTTACAATTATTTTAATTATAAAATGTATTTATGTACCTAGGACGCGTGAATATCTCATTCGGGATTTCTTTACTGCAGCATGTTTCTGCTACTCCCTGCGTTTGGTCTCTTCCATAACACCCTCTTGCTAAAATGGTACCATCCTGAGTATCAACATGGAGTCCCTGGTAAGACGTAAATTATTTTCATTTTTTGGCAGATTTATAAGTCAAATTTCAACACTGTAGCCCACTCTCAGTTAAGAAAATCCTAAGAGTCTTTGCTTGCGCGCAGTCATTTATGTCCGTAATGTTATCAAGTAAGTGGCTCGCTAGCTACAAACTGAGTCAAAAAGTCCGTCGATAGTTGCAGGACCCGGCTAACTAATGCTACTACACCTAGGCAAGAATGGAACCCGGTGCTATAAGCACATTGTATCGAGAATATAGTGCACACCCCATCCCTATTTCTGCCTTCTTGACGGCGATTGATGGAAATATATTGAAAGGCAGAACTTTCACTTTATCGACAGGTGAGCTAGCAAATCGTGCGCTTACAAATACACAACTGAAAATGCGTAATCATAACCGAAAACGTGATTTTGTATGTCATTTAAATGCATGCTTATTTCTTTTGTTTCAACGTTTATCTTATGATCTGCTCCACCTGTAACTGTCAGAGTGGAGTCAAAGTGAGACAGTCGGGGGAACCAGAATGCGATATGCTCAACAATGGATACTGATTCAAAATAACAACAAAGAGACTGATATAGACATCCTGCCCCCAAGCCCCGGCAGCCTTTTACACGGAGAGTAAGTCAACGCTTTCACCACTTTCATCGCTGTGTATATTGCTTTTACAATAATGTTTCCTGCAGTTTCCAAGCGTTCTTTCTCTTCCTTTTTAGACTGCTGAGTTCTTATTCCCCTTCTGGAGATCTAAAGGCTGTTGTCAGAGAAACTAGCAGTCAGGGGGGACATCAGTTCCTAGAGGTATGGTGGACCATGTTTGTTTTCTTGTTTTTTCCAGTCATTAATGTCAACCAGTTCCATGGTGAATACTGTCATTATTAGCATCATTTCTGCACCCCCTCTTTTTTCAGATTGTTTTCCTTTTTCTAATGCACACACTCAGTCACACAAACTCACACAAAAAAGACAAAATACATACAGACAAACACAATACAGTGTAAGTGGTGTGTTGTCCCTTGCTTTTATAGCCGGGAGATGTGAGGGCCCACACTCCAGGAAAACCACATAAAAACAGTTGGACTGTGGGTTGGTGCGCCAGTCTCGAGTGAGACTGTAACAATTTGTGCAGTTGGGAATCCGGTTCATATGTCTGAGTTGACAATTGGCAACCTCCCTGGACCTGGAAAGCTCCTCGTGTTTTTGGTCTAGTCATTGTGCTATGTATTCAGCACAGATCCTGTTTTTGGATTACGTACAACATGTATCTAAGGTATGTATATTGTGAATTGTGACCAGATGCAAGACTGTGCATGTCTTATTTTGTCCCGATATCACAGCTGGGATCTTACCCATCATTGGCTAACCAGCCCTCTTCACTGGCCATGCTTCAGGTCACACATCGCCAAGGATTAGAGGATGTAATGTCACAAGAGTTCTTCTCGAGCAGCCCGTTGCACACAGTAGTTTTATCATGTGTTACAATAAACAAGAAACCAGTCAAGCCTAGTTCAGCTGGCCCGCAATAGAAAGTGTTGCCGTCTCAAGATTCAAACCCACGTGGATGCCCACATGGAAGGCTGTGTCGTTAACTACTGCACTACAGAGTTGTACATTTTATGGATGTCAGTATAGCCTCTTGTCTACTCTGAACAAATCCTCATTTGCCACTGGCTGTTTCAACAGCTAATTGGCCATTTGTGAATGATTTTGATAGAATTAATGGCCAATGTTTCTTACCACAAATGGCAAGTTTCCCTCCACCGCAAATGCCATCTATGATCGGTACGGCGTTTGCCACTGGACGTTTTAACAGTGTATTAGCCAGTAATAGGCTTTACCAGTATCTGTAACTCACTGGAATTGTCAAGAATTTTGCTGTTACTAGTGAGTCTGCCAAAGCTATTTCATGGCATAAGAATGTATTTTTTCTTTCATTCTTGAATGATATTGATAAAATAACTACATAAAGGTGAAAATAACTTTTCCATCAAGTGAAAATACGAGAGAATTGTGGACTCTACCAGAAACTGTTGCAATAATGTATGACGTAGTTTTATTGTGGCCCACAAATATAATTATTTTAATGTATTGAGACAATAGACTGGAACTTAGGTCTTTCATGTGAGAGGCACAGTCTTTAACAACTATGCCTCGGCAGTACATGTTTCAGCTGTCACTTGACAACATTGAGCATTTTGTTAAACTGAATGTTTCTTATTAACAGCTTTCTTAGCCACTAATTGGCTTACTAGTATCTACAATCTTCCTAGGAATATTCACAAGACTGGAGCAATTGCTAGTGAGACTGAAGATAAACTTTTCCATGCTACAAAATTTGCAATATAACCATATGCAGTTTTACTTAAGACTTACTATAACATAAATACTGTATGTTGTCGCCAGCAAATGTGTTTGTCTATCCTGAACCAAAAAGCATGCATGGATGCATACTTCAAAAATCCACCAGAAACAGTTGCAATATAACCATAAACTGTTTTATTTCAGTCTTACCATTGTGAGGAGGTTTTAGCCGGCAAAGTTTGTCCATACGGACTGATTCATAATGCATACTTAGGTTTGCCTATGAGAAGACCGTTTGCAGGTCTGCTTCGCTAACAACTACGCTATTTAACAAGGGGTAGTCAGTCCAGTTAGACAGACACACACTCACTCGGAGACATTCGCTCTTCTTAAAGTTGCACCACACACGACTCAGCATCCAAAGTCCCCAGAGCACGAGCCAAAACCTTCACCGGACTACATAAACTTGCTGTGCAACAAGAAACATGTTTCCTGTTCAGACACACTTGTAAAATGAAGAGATTAATCTTCCCAAGATCACCAGTGGAGTCTCATTGGGATAAATCCATCCTTTTTATTTCAAATACACACACAGACATACAGTGGATTTAAAGCCTTTACATGCCCCTTTTAAAATGCCAGGTTTTTGTGATGTAAAAAAAAATTTGGCAAAGATAAATCATGTTCCACTAAGTCTGCAACACTATACGTGCACTGAAAGACCGCTACATCAAGTTTCCTGATGCTGCTGTCCAGGCCAACTACAAGGTAGAGTTTTATGAATATGGAAGCATCCCTGGAGTCATTGGCTGTATTGGATGTCATATTCCCAGTGTCCCTCTACAGCAGATGCAGAAATTGTTAAAATTCTCAAAGTGTGTGCACTCCCACTATGTAGTTCTCAAACATTGCACATTGGAAAGGTGCAACTCCGACTCAAGGTTTTAAAAAAAAATTATTATAATAATTTGTATGCTCAATTTGGAGGACAGCAGTAGGATTACACTTTGTTACAGTAGGCTTGAAAGACCAAACTTGTTCACCCCCTACCTTCATGCGATCCAACCTGAGCAGCAGCAGTACAGCCAAGCTGATATCCACACTAGAGGTGTAGTGGAGTGCATGTTTGGTGTATGGAAAGAGTCGCAATCATAATTGCAACAGCATTGCTTCACAATTACCTCAAACCGCAGGGCTGCCCAGATCCTGAAATGGAGGCTATGGATGACCACCTTCCCATGGTTGAGGTAGACATGACAGATAGGTACTAGCCTGCAGAGATGCTTTGCTTTGCAGCACTTCTCACACAGATACTTCAAATGATTTAAGACAACATCTGCCATGGATTGATTAAACATTAATTTCTGAAATAAATCAGAGATATCAGGAAACCTAGTAGTGCTGCTGCTTCATGTTTCTCCCCTTCATAGGCAACTCAACATGAAGTATTTTCATCTTAATTTCATGTTCATCTTTTAAATACTTTAATTTGTACTAATTAAATTCCATGGCTAGTTTCTCAAGCATTGTCAGCCTCTGTCCTCTGGCCCAGATGGACACCATCTTCCCTCCTGGCTGCTGCAGATGTAGTGGGCTGACCATCCTGTCTCAAGCCCTCAACTCTGGTGATCTGAAATATTAAATTGCTGCAATAGAGAACAGTATTTTGTGAGTTGAGTTTCACATTCAAGGTTATGGGAGTGCAAGAGATGGCTGCCAACATTACATATTCCCTGTAGCCTGGGGATGGCGCATGTTGAATTAATGTGTCCTACCATACCAAAGGAGGATTGAACAGTGCCCCTTCTGAACTGTCCAAATTATAATCAGGGACTCCTTCCAAGGGTTGCTGGCTATCAATGATTGCAGTCAACAAGTCTCCCAGGTCATCGGTCTCTGGTCTTTCTGGGGATCCACCACCAGTCTTGAAATGCTCCCTACAAGCCACAGTCTTCAAGTATTTGTTTATCCACAGGATCTTAGACAAGACAATACGATAATGATTAGCAATTCTGCAAGATACTGTTTTACATATTTTGATCATAAAAATAAAACATTCAGAGAGTGACTGATTTGTAAGAGGGCCTACAAGAAATACAGGATCTTACCTGAAGTTGTTGAATGGTCCTTTTGCCTTTTTCTTGAGTTGAATTCATTACAAATGAAAGTCCAAGCATTCTTTCTCTTGTTTTCTGTTGTTGAATCATGCGGTTTGTTTTCAATAATTTGGTGGTTTGACACAATTTGCTTCAAGAGGGTTTTTTCAAAGTCACTGAAATTCTTTGAATGTTCTTTTACTGGTGTCCATTGCTTGGTTGGGTGACTTACTCCAGTTCTACAAAATGCTAATGTTTCTAAAGGGTCCATCCCTGGTTTTTGAAGCATTCTCAGGTCAGCACCACGTGCAGTCATTAATCTAATCAGGCTTCACAAAGTACAGTTGGTTAGTTCATATTTACTCTTTTCTTCAGCTCCCTAGTCTAGTCCTAGTTAATCTCAAGTTAAGCAATTTCTAAGAAAGCCATTTTGTATTGATTAATTTAAGATTTAGCCTATTCCTGATTTAATTTGAACTCAGTCCAGGAAACCACCCCTTAAATGTTTGTTTTTGCTAACTTCAGGCAGGCTTGGATGTTTCCTTGTAAGAACCATAACCAATTCATATGAAAATGCAGGAGATTGTCACATGTAGCACACAGCCAGTACTTGCCAGAAATTCCTACAGCTCCTTTAATGTTGCTGTAGGTCTCTTGGAAGCCTCCCTGACTGCTTCTCATCTTTTTATCAAGTCTCCATTTGATGACTGTGTTCCATGGTATATCTAATGCTTTGGAAATAATTTTGTACCCTTCTCCTGACTGATATCTTTCAACAATGAGATCTCTCTGATGCTTTGAAAGTTTTCTGCAGACAGTTTAACTTTATTTGTGATTAATCAGAGTCACTTTAAATGATGGCATGTGTGTAATGACTTCTATTTAACATGAACACAGCCACATCCCCAGTTGTAAGAGGTTGTGCACACGTATGCAACCAGGTTATTGGAAGATTTAAAAAAACGTTTTTATTGAATTGTTCACAGTATGTCACATTAAAAGTGGGAAAAGTTCTGACATGACTTGTGCCTCATATATTTTTACATCACAAAAACTTGGTATTTGTACAGGGGTGTGTAGACATTTTATATCCCCTGTACATGTACACATACACGTAATTATAGACACACTGATTTTATTCTAGAATTAGTTCCATCCTCCTAGACTATGCATATACCTAGGGACAATGGTAGTTCTGCCTGCAACACAGAACTACCATCCTCCTAGACTATGCATATACCTAGGGACAATGGTAGTTCTGCCTGCAACACAGCATGTAAAACGGGCATTTGTTAGTTCTGCCAGAAACGATGCATCACTACCGGCTGACCTCTTGTTGGTCCCTGGATGGGAAGGCCAGCAGGGAACGTTCCTCTAGTCTTAAGATCAAATCCCAGTGCCTCTGGTAGTGTAGGGTGCTCTCTTTTCACTAGAGGTAAAACAGGTGATCAGACTTCATGATCAGAAAATCCTGTGGCACTTGGTGGTGAATTAGGTGAGGTTCGCCCTTATATTGTAAAACTGTTTCAGAACTTCAGCTGGTTGTAAGACAGTAGATAAATCCTATTAATGAATGAATATTTGTATTTATCTTGTGCTGGTTACTCTGTGCTGTGGCCAGACATTTCATTGGGTGAAATTGGGAAGGGAGGAGCAGCTTTCCTAAATTAACTGTATTCTGTCGCACAGGACAGCATGATACACAGCTGGCTGCCATGTCATGTAACTTATGCTCACCTACTTCAGCCAGGGTATGCCCTTCGTAGTAGTGGGTACAATACGCACTGGTTTGCTTTTTATACATTTTCTCTTAACATTTTCAGGTGTGGAGCAACTATGGTATGAAAAAAGTCCTTGATCTAACAGCTCTCAACAAGCACGGACGAGTGTATGAAGATGGTAAGCCCTCGTGTACAATGTTTGCTGCGGATCTGACTTCTCATCTCGTTGGAGGAAAAGTATTTAGGTGGCAGTAGTGATGAGATGCACAAAGCCAACGCTTTGAGGCTTTCTTAAAAATTTCAAACCAGTCTGCTTGAAGCAAAAGGGCCAAGCCTGGGATTGGTTTAACAACGCCATGTGATTGATTCGGTCAGAAGCCACGTTAGATCACATACTTTTCCCAAGCCTCTTGTAAAATGCATGCTTCTATGGTTGATCAATGCCTGAGTCTTTCTAACACCGACCTTTACTGGTCACCTTTAGTAATTTACAAAAACTTTGCTAGCATTTTCAATCCAGTGATGGCGCCACCCCTACTGTCGTGGCCTATTTGAGTTCAAACAATACTGTTTATTGTCGTTATATAATACATTTAATGTAGTGTATCTTATGACCCTCTTGTCACAGTGTTTTTACACAACACCTAGCCTAAAACCATAAGGAACACGCCCTGTTGTGGCACAATTTGACTAAAGCCTTGAATTCTTCAGAAAGCCTTGGTTTGCCCTCACGAGGTGGCAAATATACAGAGAGGTGACAAAGGAAAACCCAACACAAGGCATCTCACTAAGTTATTGGACCACCATGAGCTGCCAGAACAGCTTCAATACTCTTTGTCATGAATTCTATGAGTCTCTGGACCTCTGCAGAAGAGATGGAACAACATTCTTCCAAAAGATATTCCCTCATTTGATGTTGGGGAGCACTGTTTAGCATGTCAGTCTAAAATCTCCCATAGGTGTTCAGTGGGGTTGAGATCTGGTGACTGTGAAGGCTGTAGCATATGAAACCATTCAGTGACCCCTGTAGAAGAGACCCAATTATGAACCCTGTTTTAATGTCCCTCAGACACTTTCCTCTTGCCATCTTGATGTTAATGTCTTAATTATATAATGCAGGACAGCCATGTGGAAGCCTACGCATTTGTTAAATTCCTGCATTTAGTCAGGTTTTTCCTTTTCTTTGTCACGTGTCAGTATTTCCAGGTGCAGGTCATGTTCTGATTCTTAATAATAGATTTTGCATGTAGCTACTGCAACACCACTGCAAACATTGCCTAAGGACAACAGGCTCAGAATACCAGTCTGGAGAAGTTTAGTGTTACTCCTACTTGTAATATAGACCAGAGATATTCAACCCTTTTCTCAGAGGAAAAATATATGCAGTTTATGTAGCCCTGAACAGGTATCCTGCAGTCATCAATCAAAGGAATGAAGATTAGCTGAGAAGTAGAGATATGCTATCTCTAGAGTAAATACATGGAATGGCTGTGGATCACTGAAGAAAGGCGTGAATACTTCTAATAAAGGCTACTCAACTCTAGGCCTGTCTGACCTTAAGTTCTGCTGGTTTTCATTCTAGCCCTCTAAACAGGGACTGATTTAGACCTGGGACACCAGGTGAACATAGTAAGCTACCTGGTAGTATATGAACCAAGCAGTATTCTGTTGCAAACAATCTCAGTACAAACAGGCAAGCTATTTATGCCTCATATCAAACACAAGTGAAACAGACTGGCGGTCCTAATAGGAATTTCATGTTCTTTCTTAGTGCCATTACAAACATTGGCGACACCGTTTTGATGACCTTTCATATACCCAAATCGTTAGTTTTTCTGGTTTTCACTTATCAAATGAAAGACCATGAGTAAAGCAAGAAACACAAAGGGAGGGAGAGATTATTCAGCAGGTGCATGGGAATAGTGAAGAAAGACACGTCTTCATTTAGGTCACAGAAAAGGCATTCCTGTATCCAGCGTTCTATATTCTAATACAAGGTTTCCCTGCAATAGAACCCACGTTTTGATTAATCTGATGGATCTTTTCAACAAGGAGATTATTACAATCAGATGTACTAAATTAGGGTTCAATTTAGGATTTACAAGACATTTTCTCTCTGGGAACAGTGTTGGGCAGCACTGCTCTGATGCCTTTAGGGCTCAGAACATTTAACACCAGAACTTTCAGAACCCCAGTATACGCCAGAGCGGAACGCCATTTGGCGTCATTAGCATACACATTCTCCTCCGCAGCATCACCATCTAGTCAGAGCATCAGTTCATCTACTGGGTCGTCATCAAACTCTACAGAATAGTCTAAAAAAGAACATTTGGTATTTCGTTTTATGAATAATTCTGTAGCTTAATACCTTGGAAGAATCTTAATCTTCAGTATAAGCAGAGAAAATTCCAAGAGAGACGATAGGATGTGCGATTTAGTTTCTCTTTCCCCCTTAAAATAAAAACAGTAACTTACCTTTGTATACTTTGTTGAATTGGTAAGTGGTGACAGGGACAAAATATCTGTGGTATTTTATTTTGTGAATAATTATTTAGCATAATTTATTTGTAGATTTCTATTTTTGATTTCCATTTGATGAATTAGCCTACACAATGATCTGAACCTCCTACTGAAAAAAAGTAACGTATGATAAGCAGTCTATATCGTTTGTATAATGTTTCAATAATAGACAAAGGTTTTGTATTGTCATGGAAATCTTGAATTTCATTTTTAAGTCCATTCAAATTCAACCGAGGCTCTGATCACCTGGGAGTATCGCGCATTTATCCATTGAAATCATGCATTCAGAGAGGGGTGATTAGCACCTGGGTACCATTTGGGTACCAATGGTAAGTGCCATGGGGTGTTGGCAAATTAAGTTGGAAAACAGGGTAAAAAAAACAGGTAAAGAGTCTCTAAATAGATTTCTGTTTGTCATTTTACAATTCTGACACCAGAACTATTTAATATTTGCCTATTTAGGTAAAGTCATGGAAGGCGCAGGGTGTAGCTTTGAAAATGGCAGTTTTCTTTTAATTACAAACTCAAACAACCAATTCATGTAGGTATTTCTAGTGTTAATTGGTCAGAGAAACTCAATCTCCATTTGTCTTTCTCTTGTTACACCATCTATCTCTGTTTGTGTGCAGGTCAATTTGGGTGCCTGGCCTGGTCGACCTGTGAGAGCAGGGTGCTTTATGTGGCAGAGTGGAAGAGGTCTACAGTAGAGTCATCAGATTCGGCATCCAGCCCTTCAGCAGTAGACTCTACTGCAGGGCCCTCAGGAGACCGTTCTGGAAAGGTATGGGAAACACATATCCATTCTTCTGGTTGAATGGTCTTCATATGTTTCACAGTCCATCCAGTTGACAATCCTGGTCGTTCTGGAAATACTTGTGAAGTACGACACTTATGACTATTCTAACAAAACAATATGTGTGTTTTTCATGTTTAATCCCTATCTTGCTATGCAGGCAGACAGGCATTTATTCTGGGATGACTGGGGTGAAGGCCTGACCTCAAAAAGTGTTCCGGTACTGTGCGTGGCTGACGTGGGCAAAGGAACGGTAACGGTGTTAAAGGGTGTTCCTCCACACGTGTCCCCAGGCCAGGTAAGCAAGAACAGCAAACACCTGAGGCTTTGACAGTGTCTTTAGATTTTGCGACTTTGATTGGAAGTTTACCAGTCACCTAATATAATGCAGTTAGCGTAAAAGAAAGGTTCAACATCTGTGTTTTCACATTTTGTAAAACACAGACATTTTGTAAAACACTTTCAGTTTTCTGGCGAGTCCAGAAAGGGTGGCAGTCATATGAAATGTCATTAGAGGTTAACGATGTATTGACTCAATACCGTTATCGCAATATCACTGTGTGCAATACCTAAATCGAATATGTCGCAAAAAGTGTGCGTTTATATTGTTGAGAGATGCATCCGTTTGCTGTGTTGTTTTGTTGTGTTCGATTTAATGGTGGCTTGAAACCGCAATAAAATGATCATGTTTCATTGGCCAGTTGCCCTGTCACATGCAGATGTCAGCGCAATGGGTCCACTACAGAGACATACCCTATGGAGCAAACCACGTGACGTATGTGCATACTTTGACGGCGTGTGCGTGATGAGAAAGATAGAGACGGCGAAGCGAGTTAGAGGAGCGAAAGAAAAGTACGATATGTGGCTCAGGGATAGAATGAAACATCGGAGATGGAAGAGGAAACGTTAGTGGCTGAAGAGTAACGTGATAGACTGTAACTAAAATGTTCAAGTATAATCCCAAAGAAATATAAACATCTTGGCATTAAATGGAGTCGTGAGTTTAGAAGAGTGCGTGATAAGAAATGAATGAGTGTCCAATATTAGCTATAGAACGCTTCGAAAATGCCTTTGCACTAGATATAAGATTTCATCTATTCAAAAAATCTCAATTGGTGTGTGCACTGCCAAGAAATAAAATAGGCACCTTTTACATACGCTAAAACACCAGGCTCTTCTAGCGAACAGCGTTCAGATTCCCTTTGCTGTAGTTTACAAAATGTTGTGTTGCTAGTTTGCAATCTGGCCATGCGGTCATTTGTTTTTATGTTTTCAAAATGATTTTGCTTTTAGTGTTGATTAAGTACTGAGTCTAAGACGCCAATACCTGTGATTTGTCCTGTTTGTGAGTTGGCTAGCGTTTCTCTACAATAGGGGCATATCCTAAGAAAAACTCTGATTGGATTCATCTTTATTGTCATTGAACAGTATAAGTACAGTACAACGAAATGCAGTTGACATCTAACCAGAGGTGCAAATAGAGGAGTGCAGAACATTTACAAGTCTTAAGTATAATGTACGTACAAGTGGGATGTGTAAATGTGCAATTAAGGCAAAGGGAAGTGCGAATGGCAGTTCTGAACCCCAATTTGCCGCAAGTGTCTGGCACTCTAAAAACATGGTCTGCTGTAACAACATGTCCTGTTCTGTAGACATTGTCTTTATTTATTGTACCAGTCCAATATGACTTAGTTGAAATAAAACCTTGTGTTGTAAGATATTTTAATGTTATGAATCTTTTTTGATGGATTTTCCCATACCTTTTGGGTTTTTACTTATGTTTATGAATATTTAAATGAATATCGAAATCGAAATATTCATGATCAATATTGCAATATCACATTTTTTCACTATAGTGCAATCCTGAATGTAATCTAGTTCTATGTAGCATGTTATGCTATAAAATATAATTGACAATAATGGTATGCTAATTGTCTCTGGTTAACACAGGCTCTTTGGGCCCATGATGGCCAGGGTGTGTTTTTTGTGGGCTGGTGGCATGAGCCCTTCAGACTGGGCCTGAGGTTCTGCTCCAATAGGAGGTGAGCAGCAACCTGTGTAGAGTAACATGTTTCCATCATCATTACCAGAGTAATATTTGACTGATAAAAATGTGTCATTATGAAATCCAATGTAATCTACCATCAGCGGAAGGCTAGAATGAGAACTTCTTAAAATTCTGGTTTCAGGTCAGCTCTGTTCTCTCTGGACCTGGACGGAAACTGTGGTGATTATATGTGCTGTTGTATTTGTTCCAGATAGTTTTTGTTGTCATGGTAAACATCTTGTTTATTAGCAATGACTTAACAACTTCAATGCTTTTCTTTTCTCTTCTCAAACCGTTTGGCAATCGTTCTTGTCTCCCCTTACCCAGAATGTCTGTCTGGGGACACAAACTCTATTTCTTCCCCCCGCCTGAGCCCTGATGGATGCTTTTTGGTGTATCTGCAGGGAGAGGTGTTTGGGCCTCATGGCCAGTGTCTCAGCATGCAACAGGTCAGTTTTTAGCCTTAAACCCCCAGTCCCCTGCTCAGACCCTTACCGCCGCCCCTGCCCAGCGTATAGACCCCTGCCCATGTTCTCAATTAGGAATATTGATATCGCCTTATATGGAAAATTGTGAGAGCGGTCCGTTGGACTGTGAGGAGTACAGATTTGGGAATGTTGCCGTGTTGCCGTGGTGAACTGCACCATACGTACACTGTTGAATCCCAATCTTCTCTTTGTCCACAGTATGACCTAGAAAAGAGGAATATTTCTGTGCTTGTGGACGTAGTCCAGAGACCAAAGAAAGGTACGGAGTTGGAGCAACTTAGTCAACGCTGGGAACTTGACCCAGAAGGGCACACTACTGAGTCAATAGAACATCTGAAGCTAACAGACTCTAACACTTCTTTCACTTTTCATTGGACCCGGTTTTTTATCCCCCTTTTTCGCAATCTTTCTTACCCATTCATGTACTCTCCTCCTCACTCCTTTTTGTGTCCTTAGATGACTTTGCTGGGCTGTATGAGGCTCTACCGCCTCGTTGCTGGGCCGCAGACAGCCAGAGAGTTGTCTTCAGTAGTGCCAGGAGAAACTGGAGGGTATTGTATAAAAACGCAGGCAGACAGATCAGTGAACACAAAACGTCCTGCTCTGTGATTCGAGTTCTCCATTTCTCCTTCTCTCCCAGGACCTCTTTGTGGTGGACAGGATCACTAGGAGAGTGACTCGCTTGTCGGACCGTAAGCTCTCCTTATGATTAGTGCTCAATTTTCATCTCCATGCTCTCAAATCAAAATTAACCAGGGTCCAGTTCCCCAAAATCCATGATGCATGGTGCCAAAAAAAAAATATCTGTTTCAATTAATCGTAATGGCTGAAAAATATACTTAAAAAACAACACTATACAATTGTAAAAAATCAAAAAGAAATAAAAGAAAAATTATGTGAAAATATCATGTCGAGTACAGTTAACTACAGATCGGTGACAAATTAAAGGGAAAAGAAGAATAAAAGAGAGTAGAAACATAATGTATACAGATCCTTCATACAAGTGTACTGCAATTATTGTCCTATTATGCTATATGGCATGTATAAGATGCTGAGAAGGCCCAGTTGACCTAAATATTGGAACAAGATGGCAAGAGGAAAGGATCTAAGTGACTTTGAAAAGGTGTTTGTTACTGGGCCTCTTCCAGACATCAACCCATTTATAACACCTACAGGTGATTGTGGATAGATGTGTTAGTGCTCATCACCACTGTCATCAAAACTCGTAGAGACACTCGTTGAATGGTGCATTGAAGGGTTTTGGTGAATTAACACATTATTGAAACACTGTGTTGTTTTCCTTTTACATGTCTGCCGTCTGTATACCTATATCCTAGGCCTTTTCATGTTTAATCATTATTATATTGAGGTCCATTTGGCTAATTCGAGGCTATATATGTAAAATTGGGGTTGATATATTTATTGTTTGCCAAAAAGGATAATGTATGAAGAAATAAGACTTAAATTCTTACTCACTTAACTGAAAAGGCATCTTAGTTAATATTAAGGAAAGACCTTTTTTCCTTTTTGGTATGGGGGAAGTCTGAGATATTTAATAAACATTCTCTCTGCGTTGTGCACTGGAAAATATGCACAGTGGCCTCAGCTATATCCGGAAAGATGTTTGGTTAGAACACTTGTAAGCCTAAGTTCCAACGTTATAAAAAAAATTAGCCTGGTACTGTAGCAAACAGCTGATCCTTTCTCCACACAGCTGAGATCGTTGGGAGCTGGAAACTGCTAACCATCCAGAATGACCTGATGGTTGTCCACTGTTCCCATCTGAATGAGGCCCCACGCCTGGTAATACAACATTATGGTCATTCGGGTTACCCCTTAAACAATACTGGTCATTCAGGTTACATCCAGACAACCGTTTAGTAATTTAGGTTACCCCTCTCAACACCGATCATTCAGGATACCCCCTCATAACGCTGTGATCATTCTAGTTACGCCAACACAACACTGGTTATTCAGGTTACCTGGTCCTATCCCATTGTGTACATTTATGTTTACTCATTGCAGGGGGTGGCTTTCCTTCCATCGGCTGGGTTGGAGGCGCAGGTGTCCTGGGACCCTTTGGATGAAGGGCGTCTGCTTGGTGTTACCATTGACCTTTTGGATGTTAGCCCTGCGCCGCAGGAGGACAACCCAGAGTACTGTGAGTCAGTCCTAAAGTTTCAGAGCTCGTCTAGTCATTCATTGTCTTTGAGAAACTGATGACGTGATGCTAATGAAGTAAACGGCGTCTTCTACAGCTGGCTTAGACTTCGGGGCCCTGCTGGTGACCCCAAACCATCTCCCCTCAGGCACCAAGGTCCCTCTGGTGGTGTTTGTCCATGGTGAGACAAACCTCTGGAGAATCAAAGCTCCTGGGCTCCTATTCATAATCCAGAGCAGGATTGATGGTCTTGGATCAGATCCTCACTGTCCATAACATCTTTCATTCATTATGATCCCAAAAGGGAACACCTGATCCTAGATCAGATCACACTGAATCATGTGGGTTGTTCCCAGGTGGACCGCACTCCCAGTTCTTTACAGAGTGGAATGTCACCTCGGCAGGCCTGGCCACACTTGGCTTTGCTGTACTCATGGGTAAGACGGTGTTCCTCCCATCTTTACACTGGATGCTTGACACCCACAGACACACAAACGGATCCGCTCATATGTGTATTTATATTTTTTTCAGTAAATTACCGGGGTTCCACTGGCTTTGGCCAGGATAGCATTCTCTCCCTGACTGGTAACATCGGCAGCCAAGATGTCAAGGATGTGCAGGTACCTTTGGCCTGCATCAGAGTGTGCTGTTGAACACATCTCTCGTCTGAAAAGAATTGCAGACAGAGCCTTCTTTGGAACAGTGTTTCTCAACACACAGAAATGATTTGGCATGGGTATGAGCTAGCTCAGTACCGCTAATGCAATAACTAACCCCTTCCCAACTATCTTTCCCAGAGGGCTGTGCTAACTGCAATCTCTGACCAAACTGCATGTGATAAGGCTGTGACCCTGGACCCTAACAAAGTAGTGGTGATGGGTGGGTCTCACGGTGGCTTCCTGGCCTGCCACCTGATTGGCCAGTACCCGGATTTCTACAAGGCATGTGTCGTTAGGAACCCGGTGATCAACGCCGCCACCCTACTGGGAACTAGTGACATTGTTGACTGGTGAGATGTTATCTCTTTCTGCAGTCACAGTGTACAGGACTGGAGACTGTAAACCAGCGACTGAGGTGTGCTTGTTTGGGCCAGAGAGTACATGGGATACAAATCCAACAATTTCAAGTACAGGTATGCTACGCAATGTAATGATCCCGGTAATGGATATTTGTCATTGACTAGGCGGTACTCCTGTGTGGGACTGCAGTACTCCTATGACCAGCTGCCCACCCCGGAGGCCCTGACCACCATGCTCCAGAAATCACCCATCACCCACGCTCCGCAGGTGGGACATCGCATGCACAGACTGCGCCATACAATCAATTGGCACACAGTAGAGGGTTGAAAGGGCTGGCCATAGCTGTCAATGAGAAATGATGTTGTTCGGTCCGTGTCCAGATCAAGGCACCTGTACTCCTGCTGCTCGGAGGAAAGGACAGGAGAGTGTCCCCTCACCAAGGTCTGGAGCTGTACCGCGCTCTGAAGAGCAGGGGCTTGCCCGTCAGGTGACAGCCGTTTGTTCTATTAGCCATTGCCCTGAATGGAATTATTATTATTTGTTTTCAAATGAAGGCACTCTTTTAAAATAGATGGTATTATTACTTGGGGTAATTGGCTGTGTGAAAAGTGTCCAATTGATATTCTGTGCGATTGTTAATTATCATCCTTTATGATCTGTATATCTAGCTAATGTTAACTAATTCTATTAATACTATCTAAGTTGGCTTGGATAGTTAAAGTGTTTGGTAGACAGGACATGAAATAGTTTGAAACACTTTTCAGATTAAACTTGTATTGCATTCAAGCTGTTCGTTTTGTAGTTTTTAATTATTTGCAAAATAACAGGCCTTATTTCACCCTGGCTGTTCTTATCAAGTCTTTTGAGCACTGTTGGACCAACACTGTCCAGTAATGACATATTGTTCAGTGTTTTCCATTGAGGTACTGGCAAGAGGCGGGCTCTCTTAGTTGAACCAGAGCGTCTCAAAATTTTAACCATTCTGTTCCTCACTCAAAATGTTCCTTTTCAACTTTTTGGAAGGGAAAGTAAAAGGTGCAGTGGTCTCTTAATTTTTTTCACTATCGTTCAAAGGATTGGGGTCACTTTGAGTTGAACTCATTTTCAAAAGAAAAATAAATGATTTGTCTTTTGAATTATCATCCAATGGATCCAAAAAACAGTGTTGACATTGTTAATGTCATATATGACCATAGCCTGGGTGGCCTGAGGGGGAAAAAAACGGAACAGACCGTAGCCTGGATAGCTGTGTTCTTTGATGTTCCGTGCTTTCCTCAGGCATCATGTATGGTAGACGGCTTGCATGGAGTGGAGATGGCAGCCGATGATGCGCTTGTGGTCTGCAGCAGTGCAGCTGCCTGAGAGGACCATGTATAATTATAATATATTGTACATACGTTGACTAAGATGATATGACAAAAATGTCTGTCAACTATTTTTATCAACCACACAGTGGCGCTATTGAGGTTTACCACATTTGGAAGCTCTCCCTGTGAGATAGAGCATTGAAATCAGGTAGATAATTTCATCTCTTCACATGGAACGTATTGGCAATTGGGACTCATTAACTCTGCCTTAATGTTCTTTTGGCCATTTAGAATTTGTGAAAAACACTTTAAAAGTGTGCCAAACATATTGTTTACCACTATGGACATGAGTTGCATGTGTCCTATTGAAATATAATGCTATCTAAATAGTAGTAGCTTAATGCCAAAACCTGCTAAAGGCGGCTTGCAGCTTTTATTATTGTTGTTATTATTAACTTCAAGGAATGTTATTGCATGGTTTATTGACCTGTGTGAATATAAAGGTTGTATTCATAACATAAGACATGGAAGCAAAACAGAAAGTTAGTTTTTGTTATCTGTTGCAATAGCTTTCGTTTATGAGGACCAGAGTAACCTACTAGTTAATAGGTTTGCTAGGCCAATTTGGTTCAGGTATTTCAAGCTCTTTCAGGAACTGGAAATTATTTAAAATGTTGTTTTGATGTCTTTCTGCGATTTACTAATCCAGATTTCTGGAATGCCCCTCTGGACTGTCCCCTGCAGATTACTGTGGTTTGAAGATGATGGTCACTCTCTGGACCGTGTTGACACCCAGGCTGACTGCTTTCTCAACACGGTGCTGTGGTTCCAACAGCACCTCCACCTGCACTGACATGTGGTGTGATTGGACACACACAAAGTGAACTGAAAGACATCAGTCTTTTGTACGGTACTACTTTAGTATATTTTAATTTGTTTAACAAACTACCATTTTCTGTAGACTGTTTTTCTACTGAGTTGTTAACAAATTCATTGTTTAACAGAATCTGCTGGTGTGTGATTTTTCTATGATTGCATCGTGTTGTCATGTCAATAATAAATGTTTTGTATGTTAAGTACACTGTGTGCACAATTATTAGGAAAATCCTATTTCTCAAGATTTTTTAATTATTGAACTATCAGAATGCTTTATGTCAATCCAAAATATCATTGAACCTCAAACCTGAACGTTAAAAGTACATTTTTATCTTTCTCACGGGAATAAATAGGAATGCAGAATTATTAGGCATCTAATTAAAGAAAATATCTCCCAACTCATGTTTATTCTCAATTTTTAAAGTGTAACAAATAATTAACACAAATGACAATTATTTAAAATGTTTGTCCTTTCTAATATATTCAGAGACCAGTATAACCACCCTTCTTTTCAATAACTGCCATGAGCCTTCATCCATGGAGTCTGTCAGCTTATTGATTGGTTCAACTTTCACTGAAGCAGCAACCACAGCCTCCCAAATGCTGTTCAAAGGGGTGTATTGTCTTCCCTGACTGTAAATCTCGTTTGAGAAGGAGAGGAAGGGGGCCATGTCATTATTTGGGCTTGTTTGTGGCCCTAGTTGGCTAGCTAAGCAGTGGAGTACTTGGAGAAATGTTGAGCATTGACCTGGATGAATATCATGGCCTTCTTGAATGCTGAGGACGTCTTCCTATACCACTGTTTGAAGAACGTATCTTCCAGAAAATGGCAGTAGGTTTGGGAGTTTCAGTCTATCTTCCACTTGAAAAAGGTCCCACTCCCTCACCCATAATGATAGCAGCCCATACCAGTACCCCTCCTCCGCTTGGCTGGTGCTTAACTGAAGTTGGGCTGTGTGTCCATTAGTCATCCAGCCACTGGCCCATTCATCTGGTCTATCAAGAGTCACTCTCATTCTGTATTTAAAACCTTTAAAAATCTGTCTTCAGGTATTTCTTTGCCCAATCTATACAGTACATTTCCAATCTTATTCAATGATGGTTGTGTTACAGCCTTCCTGACCTTGGCCATGTCTCTGAACACTTGATACCATGTACTTCTGGACATTCTAGGTAGGTTGCAGTTCTGGAATATGATGGCAGTGTAGGATAATGAATTCTGGAGGATAATGGGTTCCTGGTAGCTTCTTTTGCAGTTAATTTGTGTATTTTCTTCTCAATGTGTTGTTTGCACCCCAGTTGACTATTCACAACAAATCCTTTTATTGTCCGGTGGTCACGCCTCAATAGTTTAGCCATTTCAAGAGTGTTGCATCCATCTGAAAAGCTTTTAAAAAAAATTGACTTTTCAGTGTCAGTTAAATCTCATGAAGCTGCCAAATAATTATGCACACCTTGATATTAGATGTTATTCACTGTTGCCTCACACTCCATTACACCGATAATTACCTGAATGATTCAATCTAATGAGCATTCAAGTTCATATGGTTTGGAGTTGGAAAATATGCATAGGCATTATAATACGATCAGAATACTCACTTGCCTAATAATTTTGCACACATTATAGACGTCAACCTTCGGCACTGATTGGAAATAGCTCAGGATTGTCTTTGAGCGCCAGGAGACAGTGGATGTAAATGGAGATTCCTGTGGATATTTTTTTGGTGGGAAGCATCCAAAGCACCAAGCCGGTATTCCTACTGCTGTCCAGAATGGAGACACTACCAACACTGATGCCGCTGCATAAAACGCCCTGGTGTGACAAGCGCTCTGTTCCAGACACCGTTCACAGCTGCTGTGCCAGTAGAACTGATCCTCTCCTGGGTGAACTCTTCTTCAGGATACTCGACATGCTGTACAATCCTATATTTCAGCCCTGCTGTGATGACATTGAGAGTAAAACCCTAAGTGTCACAGAATCAGAAGGGGAAACAATTAATTATGCTAGCATTTTTTGGTTCTGACAGAGCAATTTATTTCAAATATGGATTCTCCAAAAACAACTAAATGTATAGAATGGTTTATTTAGGGTGACCAGATGTCCCATATTTCAGTCCGTTTTCAGGTGTCCCATATTCCGACATACTGCCCATTCAAAACAGGTTAATCTTGATTTGCCACGCGTGTCAAGTCTTAAAGTCCCTTATTTTATATTGTCTCACTATGATCCAGTCACCTGAATGCACAAAATCCCAACTCGCTGTAACAAACATGAAGGCAATGTTGTTTGTTTCATTACATTTTGGATGAAAGTTCACAGCTTTCTATGACAAACTCATTAACGACAAGCAAGCTATGAGAAAGATTGGCTCATGCGAAAAGTACAACAGGCCTCCACCACCCCAAATCAAATCGGCGAAAGTGTGTAGGCATAATTCTGTAGTGCTGTTACAGTTGTTGTTGTGCACACCTGAAACGTAGGCTGTGTTAATTATTCAGCGCATAAGGTGTTCATGTTAACAATTCAGTACAAACGGTCTGTTTTTGATTCAATCCAAATCATTAATTTGTTCCATATGCACTATTTTATTATAGTAGGACTATAGCTTTTACATTGGGAACTGTTTGTCTTTGCCTTTTGCAGAGAAACGGATAATGTGTTGTTCTGAATGAAACACTTTTGTTGCTTCAATCTAAGTCATTTTCTATATCCTGTATCCAGACAATGACGGTACACACACAAAATATACTGTTCATTTGATAATTCTGTAGTTTGTACAGTAAAATAGTTGGCCCTCCTTTGTTGTTCATTGTGTAGGTGGTGGGTGCTTTAACCCTAGTTAAAGCATGCATAGGTGATTTATTATAATATTAATAATTTGGCAGTCACTTCTTTGAAAGCTAAGTGTATGTGTGCATCCACTTTAAATGTTTGTGGCCCTGGGAATCAAACCCACATTCCTGGCCTTTAATATCACACTCTACCTAGCCTTTTTCAGCCCAATTAGTCTTTTGAAAATGTAAGTCCTTTTTCATCAGATCTTTTCAGAATTGATCTGAATGGTCTGATTAGAATCGGGCTGCTTGTTTAATAAGTGCAGTCTTAGTTACATTGAAGTAAACCGCATAGTTTGTGGATTTCCACAAAGGCTGAACTTCTCTACTATTTTGGCCCCTGACTACCACTCTGCATGTACATCTCCCCAGATACTGTTTGTGAATTTTTCTTTGCAGTAAAGTTTTATTTTATGAATAATAACCAGAGCTCAATTCCATTTATTTTTACAGTGCAGTTCTGCTGTCCACCACCAGAGAGCAGTAGCGGGTGGTGGTGATTTTAGTCATTTAATCTTCATTTCTGCTGTTGATGTTGGCTGGTCCCCAGGCTGAGGGATGAGAGGCCTAGTGGTGGCAGAGGTACTCTGATGGCTAAAACATCAGTACCCAGGAGTGGACCCTCGCACAGAGCGAGGATCATCAGCTTCTTGAAATGCCATATTGGTCAGGTGGATGGATTCTCAGCAAAGGAGAAATACAGAGGGGTGTAAAGAAAAATGTTAAGGATATTTTATTTTGGCTAATAAAATATGGAACCAACATTACATTTTGCTGTTATATTTCGGTTCTGTTTAAAAGTATACACAGTGTCTTTTGGCTCAATCTCTCTATGATTCATTGTTGATCTGTAGTCTCTGGCAATGTGCTTGTTCACTTGCCTTTTCATTCACCTTATACATGTTTGTCAGGCTAGTTTTTTGTGAGAGTGAGCAACAATATGCTGTTTGTCTTAGTGCGTGCTACCCTTTTCACACTGTTTGTGGAGCATAAGGAGTCCATGGAAATGAGCCCAGGGTCTCCCTGCACAGTCATCTGTTCCACTGTGATCTCTGCTATTACACCAGCTTCTCTGTCAGTGAAACTAGTCAAACCCTGCTTGTGTGTGTTACTCCTACATCGAAGGGCTTCCTGACTATGAACACCAGTGTAGTGGACTTCCTCTGACTCAGTTTTACTGCACCGGACTGTGAAGACTGGACCTTTGACCACCGTCCACACATCAGAGGCCCAACCTACTGTGAGGGCAAAGGTCATAAATAACAGGATGTCTGTGAGCGCACACAGCCCTTTGGTTGGAGCAGGTTCATTAGGCGGTCAACAGGACCACCTGTAAAACATCTGACCTGAGTGCAGCCATCGAGCTTGATGGTTGTGAAACCAGCGACGTGGATGTCGCATCTTTTCTCTGAGGGTCGTTAGGGGATGGATGGGTAGGATAAAGTTAAATGTGACCTTTTTACAACTTAATGGTGTGAGACGGTTCCTTCCCCTGAAAACATTTTAGGTGGCCATGTGAAACCAAAATCTATGGTTACTTTTAACAACCATTGGGATCCACAAATGTGTGCTGCCTGATAGCTCGTTTCACAAAAACACTTAAATACACCTGAAATCAACCATATATTTGGTTTAATGATCCTTAAAGATGATATTACCATTATAAAGCAGGAATGCGCTTATGCCCCATTACTTCCATTGTTTTTAGTTAGTAACACTAATGTTAACTGATGTTTTTACTGGATATTTTGAAAAACCCACATACGATATGTTTTTGTGAAACAAGGTATTTGGACACAAAAATCAAATGTGTTGGTTGGGTAAGTATCTACCCCATGAGTCAGTACTTGGTAAAACCACTATGATAACATCTAGTGCAGTGGTACTCAACTGTTACCCTACGAGGTCTGGAGCCTGCTGGTTTGCTGTTCTACCTCATCATTATTGCACCCATCTGGTGTCCTTTTCCCAAATTAGTCCCTGATAAGATGGTGGCAATAAAACAATGAAGTGGAACTGGATTCATGGTCCAGAGTTGAGTTTGAGGGATCTTGTGTATTCCTGGGGGAAGAAGGTTGGGAATCCTTGTCTGTTATATAGCTGATACACAGACAGACAGCTTCAGGATAGAGAGAATGCAAAACGTACATAGACCATTATGTGTGAATTCTCTAAATGTGTTATTTTGTTTGACAGAACCTGTAGATAACCTATGAATCCAGGTCAACATCAGTGAGGTAATATATGAATACTGTAACATGTTTTAAAAAGGAGCAGAAGTCTATGAAGTGTGGTGCATGCTAGGCTGTGCGTAGGGCTGTCAGCTGGTGCTGTAACTGTCACAATATGAATATTTTTATATATGTTTTGAAAAGTAAAACAACCCTATAATATGGGCTTGAATTTACACGATGCAATCATTAAGTTCAAATAAGCACCGCGTGTTAGAAATATAACTAATCAAGCCTATATACATTGTAATATTTCTATTATTGGGTCAGTAGTTTGTACAGATAGACAATAGTATAGGCTACCAATACCTGCCTTTTGTTGAGCAGGAGACTTAGTCATTGACCAAATGCGCTCAATCTACTTTTGAATCTGCATTTTATCACGTTGAATCTGGGGACAATCACATTTAAAGGCAGGCAAGGTGATGTGAAAATATATTTTGTTAGGGGGAGGGTCAACCATTTACATATTTTCGAGAGGCTTTATCCCCCAGATACCCCATGCCATAAAAAACTATCAGTCCCTAAGGTAAAATGAAAAATGTATAGATATATCTATGCCCAGGTATGTAAACTCTAAGGTGGACTCATCTGGAGATAGGTGTTGGATATATTCTGATTTGTCTTACACAGTGTTCCCACACATCCTTGAAATTCTGGAAGTTTTTGTCATCAATGCCTTGAACTTTAAAAAAAATAGACATAGGTCATGGAAAGTGCTTGAATTCATATTTTCATTATTATATATTTTGTGTAAGAATAGAAATTGACAAGACCATGTGGCCAGCCATCACTGAAACCACAGTCCAAATGAAAAGTGTTCACACATTCAAATCTCTGTTTTTCATTGTTGCCTGTGAGTTTGAAAAGTCTGCTAGTTCTCATAAACATTCTCAGTGTTGTAACAGTAATCAACTATGCCACGTTGGCTCCTTAAATTTGATGTTTATGAAGTTGTGGGGACCCTGCCTATAATATGAAAGTAATCAGATTATGTTACTAAGTTTGAATAAAGTTATCAAAAAGTTACCTTACTGATTACAATTTTAGACAGGTAATTCGAAACTGTAACAGATTACATTTAAAAAGTCTGCCTATAGTGTAGTATAATGGATTATAAAGTTGAATGGAGGATGTATCCAATACAGTCAACTAGAGGGCATACTGTACCTAACAAGGAGAGAACTAGTTCTATAATGGTCATCTGGGTGGCACCTCCAACTTTTTGGTCACCCCTCTGAGCTTGGTTCCTCTCTAGGTTTCTTCCTAAATTTCAGCCTTCTTAGGGAGTTTTTCCCAGCCATTGAAATGCAACACTCCTGTTGTTTGCTCCTTGTGGCTAAAGGCTGGGTGTTTTGTAAAAGTACTTTGTGACAACTGCTGTTGTCAAAAATAGACACTGTATTGAATGTGGTGATGGTCTCGGTGGTCCTGACCGCTGACTGGGATTCATGAATTAGCACTGGCTGAGGAGCAGTTCTCAGGTTCTAAGTGTATATCTCCACCTAGAGTTAACTTTATAAATTATTGCAAACAGGCCCTCAAAAAGACTTTCTACACATAATGTTTTACCTGATATAAGAAAGTTGCAGAATATATCTGAAACTCAAAATTAAAATTGATAAATTTATGTTTAAAAGTTGTCAGGTATTCATTATTTGATTGTTTTTTGTTTATGTAATTACTACATCAAAGATGTCTACAAACTGATGTATTTGAAGTTGTTTGTTTTATTTCGTTTTTGGTTATGGATTACAGCTAAATTGACATATTTAATATTTTGGTTGAAATTAACACTTTTTTCTGTAAGAAAGCTCCTGTTGAGGAACATGTAATTGTCATTGTTCAGGACGGCTGTGGAGGGAAATGTAGAAAGTATTACTAAAAGGCAACAAATCTTTGAATGATAGCATTATGTTGTATTAGCTGTACAGTAAACCAATGTGTTGGTGCTCACATTGATAAGCTTTTCCTTCCTGCAGGGTCTGAGAGCTGACATGGTTGTATTGGTTGATGTCCTGTCTGAGCCAGACACGAGGTGCTGAATTTCTTGCATTCGATGTGGAGCTCTAGCTTGTCTTTGATTTCTTTGCTGATAAAAAGTTTCTTAGAGCATTTTGAATCCAACACTGACTTTAACGTCCTAACTGCCTTAGGCTTATGAGTTTCTTCAGGAGGGATCATTTCCATGGACTTGGTGAAAATGGTGGGCACTCCCAAAGCATTTGCTAAACGCTTCTGTTTAAGGTTAATCTCCAGAGGTTTAATAGATGCTTTGTCCATGAATAAAACATGTTTCACTCTGGGCATAAGGATGTTCATACCAGGTCTGATTAGCTTCACAACCACACTTCCCTGCTTTTTTATGACTTTCATCTTCATATGAGACTCTAGTCTTGTTCGTACATTCTGTTGGAATGAGTTTTCCACAACATGGAAACCCAACTTAATTGGCTGTGGACTGTCTGGTGTTATTTCATTGGCTTCCTTTTTCTCCAAAGAGTTTGAGTAGACAGTAGCCACTCCCAGAAGGTGTTGCAGTTGGTTTAGCTTCAAAGTCATGTCAGAATGTTTAGTAGAGTCCTCTCCAATCCTGCTGGTAATAAGTGTATTCAACAAACGTGGACCAGTATCAGTAGTATTCATTTTTGCAAATGTGGTCTTTGCTTTGTCGTGCTGGTGAAGATCTGGGAGTTTGTCAACTTGGATAAATTGCTCAGGAATCCTTTTCGTGATGTGCTTAAGTCTTTCCGGAAGCAGCATTCCAATAACTCGAACCAACAGTATGGCACGTCTCCATAACTTCTGTATTATCTTTCGGCGGATTCTTTGCTCAAGACTCTGACTTCCCTGCAATCTTAATGGAAGTGGGTTATTCAGTTCTGACCTACCAGCATGGACCATGTCACTCATCTCAGATCTTGCAGACACATGCATGTATTGGTTGGAGCTGAAAGTAAATGAGCTCATAGGCCAATAGCTGCTGTCAGTTTCACTGCTATTGGTGGTGCCATTCCTGTGCTCTGTAGGGTCCATGCTGATGTCGATGAACCTGCCAACATCATTATTAAAAAGGTGCATAGACTTGCACTCTTTGCAGTCAGATGGTAATGCCACATGATAACATAAGGAAACCAGTTCACTGTCCGTGTCACAGATAGGTTCGGAATCAGCATCATAGTCAGTAGTTTGTCTATAACTAGAGCGTTTACATTCAACATACGATTTCCTTAATTTTCTGCTTGTGCCGGGGACATTGTGCACAGTTTTCTCCAGTAGATCATCCAGGTCATGATCCACGAAGCAGCAATCCCTTGTGAGAAAGGATAGAACTGATGTTAATAGAAAAGGGATGACTAGACCATAGGCTGAACATTCATTAGGGATGTTTACCCCCACACAGCTGTCCCAGAGCCTACATGCTTTAGGACCACAACAAAGCCTTGGATCATGCTGGCAGGCAAAATGCTGACCAGAGAGGAAGATCACCAGAGAGAAAGGTCCAAAAGATGATTACTTCTCATGAAAATTAGTCCAAAATCAGCCCAATGCATCCCATACTAAACAGAGTCTTATACTGACTCCCCTTGATGGGGTGTAGACTTGAGCATCTAATTTTTAGCTATACAGACGCACACGCACGCACACGCAAGCACGTATAAACTTACATCAAGTGACGGTCATTGTAGTCTTCATATTCGCCTCTCCATAGATTATGTATGAACCACAGTATGAGGCCAAATCCAAACAACAAAAAAACAACCTTCAGGTAGATTGCCACATCATGATCCAGGGATAGGCAAGAAAATAAATGCTTATAATTGGTGAAATAATTATTTGGGGAAGAAAACATATTAAAAAGCCATTATCTCTACTACACTTTGTAGTAGTAGAGATAATTGTACTAGGTTATAATAGTTTGTGTAGATAATAGGCAAACGGTTTATCAGCGTTTGAGCGTTCCAGACTTAAATAATTCGCATGAGAATTCACGCGTCATAATACATACGAATGCCTGGCCGGCGTTGTAGGCAGGTATTGGTGCAGTACCTGCCCTAGAGAACTTATAAGCCCCTCAAATAAAAAACGTGGTTGAATTTTTTATGTTGTTAAAACACGGATTTAAGTGTGATAATACACAATTCTTTAGTTGGAATTAGTTAAAACAAATACATTAAATTTTGACTGACACGGTTTTAGACCTATCAAATACTAAAACACGCTGCCAAAAGTGAGTCAGAGTCAGTAGAATTGGAAGAAAAAGGTATGTTTTGGATTGAATTGATCGTTGTACGGCTAGTGCCTTTTTGTGTCATTTCGTATTAGCTAAGCAACGAACTGTATAATAGGCTTATTTAAGATTAGTTTGTCAAAAAAAACATTTTAAACCAACTCCGAGAAACTATCTAAACGTCGCAAATTACAATTGGCGCAATTTGATGTGCTTATTTAAGTGAAGTGAACTAAGCTAAAGAATGTTTACATAATGCAGTTAGGGACTGGTCGTTTCATGACATGAGGATTACGGAGGATAAAACCCAGAAAATATTAAATTGGCTGACGCTTCCACAAGCAAAATATATTTTCACATCACCCTCCCCAAACCTTCAGAAAAAACATGACCGTCCCTACGGGTATATTATCGGGTTGTTTTACTTTTCCCGAAAGTCTAAAGATTTGAACATTGTAACATCTGCGGCACCAGCTGATACACAGCCAAATATTCACAACGCTTCATATTCTGTTATTTAAATTCTAACAGGCTATTAATCATTATAGCAATAACAAGGAGTTTTCAAAATTCTTGACATATAGTTAGTGTGCAATTACCATCACCTCCAGAGAAATCCAAACCACAGTGCAAAGTAGGCCACTGCACTTCATCAATATCAATGGCGTAATTTCCACATTGACAACAAGTAACACCTATAATATATGGTATATAGCATACGTGACAAACATCCTCTAGGCCAACAAGACAATTTTTTTGTTTCTTGTCACATACCTGCTGCTCGACAGTATGAAATGCTAGCTTTGGCTAACGGGGTTTCTAACTGGTTATCTTAGTATTAACAATTATTTATAGATCCACAAATACGTTGCCCTAAAAGTCATGTGATGAAATCCCTAGTATCTAATTTGTGCAGTAAGGAAAGAAGTGTTATTAACAGTTGAAATGAACACATGTATCCTACTTAAGTCAGAATTTGTAACTTAATCTATAATACAAAAATGTATTTATGAAATGTATTTTCATACAATCAATTGGGGCACCAGCCCCAACGTTATAATGGCCACATCTGGATACGGCAGAATTTTTACAATAGAGTTAGGTACAGTGGGGAGAACGAGTATTTGATACAATGCTGATTTTTACCATAGATACACTTCAACTGTGAGAGACGAAATCTAAAACAAATATCCCGAAAATCACATTAATTGATTTTTAAATAATTAATTTGCATTTTATAGCATGACATAAGTATTTGATGCATCAGAAAAGCAGAACCTAATATTTGGTACAGAAAGCTTTGTTTGCAATTACAGAGATCATACGTTTCCAGGTTTGCACACATTGCAGCCGGGATTTTGGCCCACTCCTCCATACAGACCTTCTCCAGATCCTTCAGGTTTCCTTGGCTGTCGCTGGGCAATACGGACTTTCAGCTCTCTCCAAATATTTTCTATTGGGTTCAGGTCTGAAGACTGGCTAGGCCACTCCAGGACATTGAGATGATTCCTACGGAGCCACTCCTTAGTTGCCCTGGCTGTGTGTTTCGGGTCGTTGTCATGCTAGAAGACCCAGCCACGACCCATCTTCAATGCTCTTACTGAGGGAAGGAGGTTGTTGGCCAAGATCCTGCGATACATGGCCCCATCCATCCCGTGGAACGACATGTGATATCTGGAATGGCCTCAAAACATTGTCTGGGACTACAGAGAACCAATGTAAACCCTGTGTCATGAGCACTGAGGACTGTAGCACACTTGCAGAGACTCTGAACACATTCTACCATTGCTTTGATGGGCTTAGCTTCACAAATGAGCCAAAGTCAACAAAGCATAATGTCCTGAAAATACCAGTAATAAGCTCCTGAAGACCTGCTACAAACAACTGGCCCCTGTCTTCTATGAACCGTTCTACTAGTCCTCAGAGGAACACAGTTCAGCTCTGTGGAAGACCTCTACCATCTGCCCTGTTCCAAAGAAGGGCAGACCCAGACTTCCCAATGACTTCTGGCCTGTAGTGTTTCATAACAGCTACAAAGAAATTACTTTGTAAATAGACCTTGATGATGTGTGTGTGTGGGGGGGGGGTAATTCTGTATTACTTCACATAGCATTCATGTTGCCTAAATAATATATACTTATGCAACAAATCAGAACAAGAAAGAGCTTTATTGCCAAGTAAGTTTCACAACAAACAAAGAAATTTGTTCAGGCCTATTAGTGCAACAACTTATAGAAAAAATAAAAACAGAGAAGCTTTGTTGAGGGTTGTGTGTGTATGTGGGGAGTGGTTATAGATTTGTCCAGTTGAGGAATGTGTGTATGTGGGGAG